>JAQSVH010204089.1:0-14989 GCA_029448705.1 Adansonia digitata
ATAATTTTAATATAAATAATATAAATATAAAATTATTAATATATTAAAATATATTTAATATTTTAAATATAATTATGATATAAAAAAATAATACAAAACAATCATATTAGCCAATAAATAATTACCAGTTTGCCCTTTCGTCGCGATTCGAGCTTTTTCATGGTACGATTGTGTCGGGTAAAAAATTTCTTCCTTTCATATCTGAGCCGAAAATTGTTCCCTATTTACCTTTTTTTATTTTGATCATGGTGGGAAAGTTTAACGTGTTTGTTAAGATTCTTAAAGTGAAAAAAAGAAAATTATAACATTATTTTTTTAAAAGTTATTAATTTGGTATAATAAGCTTTTCAAAAGAAATTTAAATGATTATTAGATAATTGTAAACCCTAAAATATAATATTTAAATCCTTTCGCAGGACTATAAAATCTTGCAATACGTGGAATTAATCCTTTGCCAATTATACTTTGTGGGTGAAAATACGTTTCATTTGCTTTGCCAATCTTAATCATTTGGATTTTTCTTAATAAAATATAATAATTTATTTTTAAATTTCTTTAAGAGAAATTATTACTATAATTTTTAAATTTTACAAACAATATTAATAGTATGATACAAAAAAATATATTTCAACAAATTGAATTGCTTTTTGCTTGAGCAAAAGGAAGGAAGATAATAATTCATCTATATTATTATAAATTGTTTGATTAAATTTGGGTCATCTGACATTCAAAATTGACTAAAATATCAAATAAAATTATATTAAGAAATATTAAAATTTATAATAACATAAATAAAATTAAAAGTATTTATATTTTTTCACTTAAAAAAATAATTAACTATCTATTTAAAAGAAAAACTAATTATCTTTGAAAATAAAATTATTCATTCAATGTAATATTTCCTTCAAAAATCAAATTAAAAGATTTATTTCACTAATGTGACAATATTTTAGTAATTAACAATGTAATTACTTTTCATAGCCTATGACAAAAAAAATATTATAAAAAGAATTAAAGAATTTAGAATCCTAAGAAAAAAAATGAAAAAAACCAAAGGAACGAAAGAAAGGAAAGCAGCACTTTCGCAGGTTGCCACGTAACCCTTGTAGACCCCACGGCAAGAGTACGGCGCTTTTCTCCACGTGTCAACACCTTAATCTCTGGCTTACTCAATGCTCCACTTTGTTTCGACGAAACCACCCTTAGTTTTTCAGTAAAATTACGCCATTGGAGACTCTATGTCTCTAACAACGACGAGGGGTGAAGAGAAAGGAAAGGAATCTCGGGAGTCGAAAAAGGGCATAGTGATAAAATAACGAATTACGCGGATTATCTAATTTGAAACGCGGGTACTATCCGAAGTTGAAAACAAATAATAATAATACTAATTACTTTTTAAGTTTTTTTTTTCCTCTATAATACCCTTTGAAACTTGAGAGGCAAAAGAAAAGCAAGCTATGACAATTGGCCTGTGGGACATCGTCGTTTCCCTGTAAAATCTTAGCCAAATTCTTCAAAATCCAAGCACTGATTCCTCTTTGAATCTTCTGTTACTCCTCTTTAAGGTTCTATAATAATCCCTTTTTTTTTTGGTTAACAACAGTTTAGTATGGCTGCTGTTGTGTCACTGACTTCACTACCCATCGGAATCCGATTCCGACCAACGGACGAGGAGTTGATCGATTTTTACTTACGGTCTAAGATAAACGGGGAAAGGAACGACGAGGTCGGGGTCATACGCGAGATCGATGTTTGTAAATGCGAGCCGTGGGATTTGCCTAACTTGTCCGCCATAAGGAGTCGTGACCCGGAGTGGTTTTTCTTTTGCCCACTCGACCGGAAGTACCCCAACGGCAACAGGCTCAACAGGGCAACCGTGGCTGGTTACTGGAAGGCTACGGGTAAGGATCGGAAGATTAAGTCTGGGTCCAGCTTGATCGGCATGAAGAAAACTCTGGTGTTTTACACCGGCCGCGCTCCGAGGGGAAAACGAACCAATTGGGTTATGCACGAGTACCGTACTACCCTCGATGAGCTTGACGGCACTAAGCCCGGCCAGGTTCCTTCCTTTTTCTTACTTATCTCGTTACGAATTTCAGCTTCTTTTTTAGTTACCCCTGTTATTATGATCTAGGAAAATAAGGTCAAAGTTTTAATATCGGTAGTGGAAATTAGTTGATATTGTGAATTCCTTGGTATGATTTATACTTTGATACGAGATTAGTTATGCGAGTCCGCTTGCCTAAATTACTGTTTTTAATTTCGTTGATGTGTTGAATCAGCGTCTGTTACTCATACTCGAGAGTAAGTGTCTGAGTATATGTCGGACACGAGTATGCATTACATGTATATATTTAATTTTTTTCATAAGAGTTTTAAGATATTCATGTTTGGATATGCGTTGGAAATGAATATTTTAAAAAATATGAAGAGTTGGAAGAACATAACAACCAGTTGCTTGATTTACATGTATTGGTCAGTTTTTCTCATTTTTAATTTGTCATTTTCCTTTTCTCCTTCTACAGAATGCCTTTGTAATTTGTCGTCTATTCAAGAAACAAGATGAGACTGTTGAAGATATAAATGGTGATGACGTTGATCATGGCTTATCGTCTCACACTGAAGATGCGCAATCTGAGTTAGAAGTGCGTCAAGACTCTCCCATGGTGGAAGGGGAAGCTGAAAAAATTCTCAATAGCAGTGAAACTTGTCCTGTGGTTTTACATAATGAAGTGATTTCTAACGCTGTTGCACCCATGTTTGAGTGCGACGACAATGGCTATCAAGCTCATGATGTAACAGGTCAACTGGTAGAAATAGTACCTCCAGAGGTGAGAAAAATGAAACTGAATTTGAATTCATAATTTTGCAATCATAGCTGTTGCACTAATGTTGTTTAATTTCAGGTGGATCAACGTGGAGAAGATCTGAATCATTTTTATGATTCGATGATGGAGCCACTAGGTTGCAAACTCTTTTCTCCCTTGCACTCGCAGATTCAAGCAGAGCGAGCCCCTTGGATGTTCGATAATGTTGGGAACGATTTCAGTTTTGTTGAGCTTAAGCATGGCACAAGTGAAAATGAATTCTTGGATTCTATCTTAAACGATTTTGATGACTACTACAGTGATGACTCTGGCAGTCAGAAGTATTCGATTATCGAAAGTGAAACACCCAAGACCATGGCCTTTAGTAAGGATGGCGGATCATGCTGTGAATCGGATGCTGAAGTAGCCCAGGTGCTGGTGAGTAGAATCAAGCAAGTTACATATCATTTATCCGATATTCTTCCTAGTTTTACCATTGAACATTGTAGTGCATGAAGATTGATTCAAATGTGTCATAATGCTGTTATGAAATATAATCATGCATATGATATGCACAGATTGGGGCAGAAACTGCCAACAGAGGAGCTCCTCTAGAGATTAAATCAACTGCGCAAGATTGCATGATTCAGATTTGCAAGCAGGATGTTAACGTTTCTGCGGCCGGGGCACGCTATAATGTGCCAAATAGTAATGGAGTATCGAGCAATCATCTGAATACTGTTGATAGTGCTATCACAGGAATCAGGATTAGGTCTCGCCCTGATCGAAATAGACAAAACACCGAGAACTCTGTGACACAGGGTGATGCGCCAAGAAGGTGCAAACTTCAAGTCCTTTCACTTGACTGTGGCAATGCAATAAAGAATTGGAGTCATGAAGAAAAGGAAGATGATTCCAAACCAGTTCTTACAAAGGTGAGAAGCTTGTAACCTATATTGCTCCGACTCTTTTGTTTCTTAAAGTATTCGTATGTGACTCGTATCTGGAAATGGGTATAGGAAAGTAACCTGGTAAGGAGCCTCTGAGTACATGGAAAAACTAACAAAAAAAAAAAATTTTGAATATATTCGTGTCGGACACACTTGAATCGAGTAATATAGCCTCCAAAGGCAAATACCCACCAAATACGTGTAATGCTTTAGAAAAAATTTAACATACCCGTATCCGAATCTAACACCCAAGTTTGTGTAATATGATTTCTAACTGATGATAGTATTAAGCCACTGCCAAATCCAGATATCTGGCATCGGAGATTAATAAGTTTGTCTTCGCAGGAAGAGGATATCAGTGTTGACGGCGATGTTGCTCGTGGCACCTTGGACGAAACCCTGGAAATATCCCTTCGTGAGTCGAGCAAAAGCAATGTTTTGAGTTTAAAGAGAATTATTTCAGTTTGTGAAGAGGTGGTCCCATCTCGATGGTTAAAGAAGTTATCAGCTCGTCGCCGGCTTAAGTCATTTCCTGTTCTTATGTTTCGGGTTGTTGCTGTGATGTTAATCTTGTTTGTAGTTTTGGTTAGCACCTTGAATGTCTTGTAATTCGATGCTCTCCTTGTATTAAATTTTGGGTAATTAAATTGAGGATTTGTAGTTGATTACAAGCGTATTACGGCGCATATTCGAATATCTAATTCAATGATTAGTGCATCTTTCCTCTACTCGAAGAATAAAGGTCAAATTTTCTCTCAAATATTTAACTCGGCCAAAATGTATATGATAAAAGAAGCATATTAAGATATTTTATTAATAAACAAATAAAAATAAAAAGATTTTAAAAGTAAATATAAATAATTATACTTGAGTTAGTATTAATAATTAATTACATGTTAATTTAATTAATGAAATTATTTAAAAGTCATATTTTAAGTTATTTATATATTTTAATTTGTAAAAAAATATTATCGATGTGATGTCATCATGTAATTTTTTTATTTTTTAAATGAAATTATTTAAAACTCTTATAACTATTTTAACAAAATAATTTTTTTTAATTTTTTATTTTTAAAGTGAGTATGCAATGCCTAATTATCATATAACCCAAATTCTATTTCTTTTAATTAAGCATGCAATATCTAATTATTATATAACCAAATACTAATTCCTTTTTTTTATCTTAGCATTACCAAATAGACTAATGAAAAGTTTATTGCTAACGAATTTGTAATCAAAAAAAAATTCTTGTTACCAGCACTTTGAATCTTTTTTTTTTTAAGCTTTTACTCATAACTGTCTTAGTGGAGCTGAGCATATATAATGGATGATGGTGATTCATGGTGGTAAGAACTAAGAAGAACAAGAAAGTTAGAAATTAGAGGAGGGGTTGAGAAATCATTTTGAAAAAACTGTAGGGACTTTTGGAAAATTATAGTAAACTTGAAGGATCTTAGGCAATAGTTCCAAACAAGAGAGGCTCGTGCAAGGTGCAACACCTAATTCAACAATTCTCAAACTCTGACGTTCATGGTGGGCTATCCTAATAGAAGGTTGTCTCTGATATTGGGTTATTTTCGGATCTCATCTAAGGTAAGGATTTTGCTGTGGTTAAAATCATCTATTGATGTGCTCCTTTGAGGGGGGGAAAAAAAACTCAAAGTGATGAAGATGATGATGTTGATGCCATTTAATTCTCAGTTCTAAAAATTGGGTATTTGGATTCAAGTATTTGATTTTCGTCTCCATTGATATGATCAATAAAGTCGATGATGGATATGATGTTTTTGGCTTAATTTGCTTATTATTATTATTATTATTATTATTATCCATACAAAGTTTGATGCCAAAGTTGTTGTCTTGTCTGAAAAGTGAAAAGGCTGTTGTTGGTTCTTACAGAAGTCGAACTCTGGGGACAAAGCACGATGATGAGATTTGGGTCTTATGGTGGGAACGCTCACGGAGGAGGATCTTCAAATTTATCAGCTTTAGCTCCACCTTTCACCGTCGATCGATCCATCCCACAACCCACAGCTACCCAACCACTCGTTGATTTGGGTGAACCCTTGAATTGGCTTGATGCTAATCCTTATACTTTTAATTCACCGCAACCTGCGCAACTGGATCAGATGGATTTGGACCCAAGTCCGACCCCTTCCTATAACCAAAATTCGGATCTTTTTGAACCCAAAGCCTATTACCCTGCCTATGCTTCACCACCCCCACTTCATGTGCCAACTTTCAATGGGCAGAGCTTGGCTGGCTTGGACCAAAGGGCTCAATGGGGTGGTGGTGGCTTTTGGGATTTTGAGAAACTGAACCCTGCTCAGCTTGGTGGGAGTTTTTATACGGAGGATAATGTCAACCTTGGTATGTTTTTTTTTTTCTTTAAATACACATGCTACTTTTAGGTAAACGTGTTCCTGAAACTTGTTCCCTTCTGTGCTTCTTATGATTACTTTTGTCTCTATTGTGTTTGTCTTTGCTCTTTACATGGTTCTTGTATTTCCATTACCTTCCTTTTGTCTTGTCTATCCCCCGTCCAGCATTTCAGTGATAAAATGCACTTTGTGTACATAATAAAATATTTTAATTCAGGTATTCACTATGCCCTCGCTGCCTCTCCCCTAAAGCTTTCGATGAATGATAATGTATCGTCTGTCACAAATTTTCCAAGATAAGGATTGCCTGCAGATTTTTATAAGCTTGCCTAGATCATTGTTTAAGTGACTTGCGCGGAATTATGCCTTCATATTGTTAAAACTCAAATATATTAACCTGCTTGATTTAGAGTTCTCTCAGCTGGCATGACTGCTCGATTTTTCTTTTGTTAAAATGTTTTCTGACCATTTTTTGTGCCCTTTTTGCTTTTTTTTATTGATCATGGTCCTTACATGCGCTTGAAAGCTGGATGCTGGCTCATGCATTTTGTTCCCAGAACCTGGACTCTTGTATACGAAATGTCTTTACTCTCTTACCCTGCACTATTATGCAAAAATGAAAAAAAAAGGGTACTAACCATTTTGTTTTGTTGCAAATATGTCATTTTGCCATGATCTCAATGGTTGTAGAAAAGTGCATATTTGCTTTCTCTTTACCCCTATCTCACTTTCTATCCCTATGTACTTTTGGATTGTCAAATTCAGTCTTTGGGAAGAGCTGGGGAAGGGGGGAACAAGCGGATAATAATAAAGAAGAGTTCAGGGGGATGGTATGTAACCCTTTTTTTGTCTCCGATTGCAGGAGCTCATCCTTCCAAATGCCTAAAAAGATGTGAAGAAACTTCACATGATATTTATCCACAAGGTAGGGAAAATCAGGTTGGGCCTCCAAGTATGGAAAAACTAGATTATAACCCTGTCTTGGCGCAAAATCCTTCATTTATGCCTGTGGATTACTTGAAGACATCAGTTATCAGGTCCAATTCGGCACTCCCCGAAACCGATTTGCAGGTACTGCCCTTGAACCTAGTGAATTGTGAGAACAATCAAGTGCCATTCAGCACTCCATATGAGAAACTCGCAGGACAGCATGGTACTACACCAACTGGGAGCATGCCTGCCATGAAGACTTCAACTGGGATTGTCGGTAGACCACCGGCTGTTGGTGCATGCTCTTCAGCGTCCAATCCTGTTTCATTAAAAAATGTTAATACTGGCGACAATGGAACTGATACAAATTTGACTGGCAAAAATGCCTCTTACGTGAAGGAACCACATTATTTGTTGAACTTTGGTGGCAAAAATGAGTTTGATCCAAGTCAACTTGGCTTTCTCCTTGATGGAAATTGTTATTTGTCTGGGGAATCATCAGCAACAAAGACTGAAAAGCTTTTAACATCAAATATGGCCTTTAAGGATGCTTCTGATCATTCGTTCAGAGCAAAATCCGGAGTTACTTTTTCTCGTATTAGTCCAGATAATTTTAGTTTGGCCCTTGATAATAATGAACCAGTCATTGTGGTAGAGAATTCTTTAGAGAGTTTAGATCATTACAACCCGCCTGTTGACTCACCTTGCTGGAAAGGAGCTCCAGCTTCTTATAATTCCCCTTTTGGATCCTCCGAGCGTGTTTCCATACAGCATGTAAAGAAACTCGAAGCACATGATGAGTCAAATGGTCAAGCGCTTAAATTTATCCCTATGAAGACTGCTAATGTGGTTAAACTTCCTTCAGGAAAACCAGGTGAAATTAGGATGACTGTTGGAAATGGGAATGTGGAAGATGGTTCAGTCTCTTCTCTGAAATTGCCTTCAGTCTCTATAACCTTATCTCGAGAACATCAACCTGATGATGCTGAGAAAATAGGACCCTATCACAAAAATGCAATTTGTGCCTGTGATATCAAATTCTCTGATGATGCAGGTGATCTGAAGAAAGATCATGTCTTATTCGACAAGTCAGTGGATGAGGCTGAGAAGGCGTCTTGCACCATTCAACATGGTCTTGCAGAAGGTACATTGGCTTTGAGAAATTTGCACAGATCCGAGACCAGTGTTGTAAATCTTGGGATGAAGACAAATGATGTTTCGGGCTGCTATTCATCTCATATGTTGTGCCATGCTGTAAAAAACCTCACATGTTCTCCATCCTTCATTGAAGACGTTTCTACTAAGCGTTCTGAATTCTTTGGCAAAGGACCAGTTTCAAATGGCGACACCAGTGTTCTAGTAGATACAATGCATAACCTGTCAGAATTGCTTCTGTATCAATGCTCCAATGAGACACGTGAATTAAAGGAACAAGATCTCAAATCCCTTGAAAAAGTAGTCAACAATCTCGATGCATGCATGTCAAAAAATATCAGACAAGAAGCATTTTTTAGCGAGCTTCAGGAGGTATGCTTGCCTGTTTTTTATATTCTTTTTCTAGTCTAATTGCTTTGTAATTAACTTTAGGAAATTTGAAATGCTAAATTCTATTGCTCTTTGCTATTGTGCTTTTTCCTTTGGAAGTCTTTCACGGAAATGCATTTTTTTTATGACTTGGATGAAAATTTTCTTCTCAGGCCATAAGCATGGAAAAGCCCCAGGTGGCAGCTATTGATGTTCCGAATCAGTATGTACAAGAGAAGGCGAAGCATTCTGTTAAGAAAGACGAGAAATTTTCGGATTCCGTTTCTGTCAAGAGAGGCACTGACATTAAAGCGAAAACGGATAAGATGACCCGGGTATTTACTTATTCGATAATTTGTCTGTATTGTGACAGATAATGTTTCATTTCGTTATTTCGCTTTCTATGGTAGGTAGGAAAAAGAGATGAAATTCGAAAGCACGCATATATTCTGTCTCACTTCTTTGGTGATTTGCAGGCTATAAAGAAGATTCTTATCGAGAATTTTCATGAAAGGGAAGAGGCGCACCCACAAGTTCTCTTGTATAAGAATCTATGGCTCGAGGCAGAAGCCGCTTTGTGTTCCATCAATTGCATGGCTCGCTTTAATAACATGAAGATCAAAATAGAAAAACACAAATTAGAATCTGAAAAAGGTTAAAAATTTTCTTTATGCTTGTTGGATGATGTCTTGTTCATAATAAAAGCAAAAGCTTCAGAAATTTCTGCAAAAAATCCTGTACTTTTTCATTTGTCTATCTAATACAAGGTTTATATCTGTTGTTCAGCTTTAGATGCGTTGGGAGATGGACTAGACGAGGACAAAATATTGAGATCTAAACTTTCTGCTGAAATCAACACTGATAAGAAATTAATAGCAGTGGCTGAGAGTGGACCAACATCTGCTGTTTCTAACGAAAATTCACCTATCAAAAGCTCCAGCTACCATGCTGATGATGTAACAGCCAGATTTCACGTATTAAAACAGCAGCTTAATAATTCAAATTCTGTTCGCACCAGAGATGTGGATGAACTCTCGAGCTCTGATCTTTCTTTGGATTTTAATCAGGTTGACAAATTGGCAACTGAAGTCAAGGATAGCTCAACTCCGGGCCAGCCATCCCAGGACTCCCCTGTACTAGTAACAGGAGCAGCCTGCGATACAGATGATGTTGAAGCCCCTGTCATGGCTAGGTTCCATATTCTGAAAAGCCGTGTCATTGATGATTTGAATTCGAATGAGATGGAAAAGAAACTATTGCCAGAGGTTATTGATCTCGATAAAGATACAGCAGACAATGGAGTTTCGGGTGTTAATCCAGAATC
This sequence comes from Adansonia digitata, assembly GCA_029448705.1. Classification (NCBI taxonomy): domain Eukaryota; kingdom Viridiplantae; phylum Streptophyta; class Magnoliopsida; order Malvales; family Malvaceae; genus Adansonia; species Adansonia digitata. The sequence goes on from JAQSVH010204089.1 coordinate 9,917, forward strand.
AGTTACACAGCACCAAGTGGCCAACCATGCCAGACAACATTTAGATGTTAAGGATTTTCATCTATGCATCCAGCACGATTGCATGAAACAGTCTTCTGGGAGTACCAGGCTGGGAAATCAACTCTCTGCGGGTTGGTATTATGATGGCTGTTCTTCGGACTGGGAACATGTGTCGAAGGAGGAGCTGTCAGGACACAACGGTTGAATTTTAAATGCGGTCCAGTCTTGTTTCCCCCTTACAACATTTGTATTAAGTGTGTGGAATACCAACTGTGAGTTGCTCAGAACATGCCTTGCTCTCCAAACTTGTAAAAAAAGCTGTTAAAACTTATTTTGAATAAACCCTCTCCTTAAGGATTCATAACATGATTACCAATAGCGATGTACAAGATGATGATAAGGAGTATCCTTTCTCACTTAATCGGATTCAGAATAAAAGATCTTGTTTCTTTATCCAGGCAAACAGCTTTCTGCAAGGTGGTTTTGTTTCCTTTTGTAGTAGCAGCATCGAGCTTACATAGTCATAGTAATATAGATTAGTGTCCACTTAACCTGAAAACTTGATTCACTACACGTTATAATGCAGGTAATCTTTTGCGTCTTATGTCAGGATAATTCGAATCTAAGGCACATGACACCCTGAAATAAATCAAATTACAATTATTGGACGTTATTCCTATGAGCATGATGATTTTGGAATCTTATTTTATTTGTTTCCTGATGTTTTATGGTGATTCTTCAAATATTTACTTGATTTAGATGTGTGTTGGATATAAATGTATCTAATACGAATATATTTTTATTTTTTTTCAAGTTTTTCTATGTATTCAAAAGACTCTTAAATACTCGTATTTAAATGTGTCCTGTTCAAAAATGTGTGAAACATAAATACTTAATGAAAATAAATACGTACAAGAGACAAATACTTAAAAGAAAATAAAAACGCAGTGTTAAATGCAACTAGGATCACGAAACTCACTGTTCCATTTTTACATCCCTCTTGCCCACATTTCCCTTTCGCCAAAAGCTTTCAAAGGAAAATCATAGGAACCAAAGTACTCAAATCTCTAATGTCCTCACATCAGATCATACATGAATTCAGTTGCTCCAAGTTCTTAATTACCAAAAAAAAGAAAAAGGTGTTAAATCACGTTGCAAAAGTTCCTTTATAGAAGAGGGTATGCAAGCAATCAGTGACAGAGATAATGGGTTTTGAGAAAATTGTCTAAAATTTCATAAAAATGAAAGGATAATCAAGCCACCAAGTAGCTAGTAACCTAGCTCAACTAAAACTAAAATGTTGCTACTTGTTCCACGAATTCATCGACAGCCTTGCGAGAGTGAACGACAGGGCGAGAGAGATTTTCCTAAGTGGTAAGCTCCATGATAGCACTAACAATGTCTCCATCGTGAGTCTTAAGAGCCTTGACAGCCTTGCTCCTCGATACCCCAGCCTGCGTCATGACCAAGTCGATGTCCCTAGGCTCCACCCCGGTCTCATCGATTTCTTCCTCTTCCTCATCAGCTGGTGCTCCAGTAGCTGCAATAGAGGTGTCGGATTTTGCCATTACAGATCCCATGTCTGGCATCCTGAACTGCTGGGCAGCTTGTGTCTGTAGCTGAGAACTCAAATCCTCTATCTTAGCCTCACCAAAAATGACATAGGTCTCCGAATTCGGGCTCTTGAAGACATCAGGTTTTGAGATGAAAAACATTATCTGAATCCAAAAGAAACTTAAGTTACATTACCCTTCATCAGGTAGCTAAACCATTTGAAAAGAAAATCAGAAAATTCATACATTCTTGGTTCTCTTTATGCTGACCCTGCTTACACCAGTAACAGGTTTCATGCCCAGCTTTAACATTGCCTTCCGACTCTTCTTCTCACTTCTGCTTTGTTTCGAACTTCCATTAGCACCTACAACCAATATTTCAAGCAAACTATAAGGGTCATATAGAAAAGTCCGCATGATTGACTTCGGATTAAGACAATTAACTAAAAAGGACAGGAACAACACCAAGAAAATATGTATGATCTATGTTACTCGGACTCAAATGTGATGTCAGATACAAGTATGTGTCTGATATGGGCATGTTCTTTTTTTCCAAGATTTCCATATATTTGGAGGGTTCTTGGAAGATCATATCCCTACACAAATGTCTAGATATGCGTTGGATACAGGTGTAGAACACAGGTACTTTAAGAAGAATGAAGAATCGTAGCAACATAGTGCGTGATAGCTAAAGAATTAACACCAGCAAACAGATAAATACATCAGATATCTACAAAAAAGTGAATTGCAAGTAATTGCATGATAACAAAGAGATTTCAGCTAACTCAAAGCTAACAAAGTTGCAGGAAAAAGACGACTCTTATAATCAAATTTATATCCGAACACCCTGGGTAACAAAGCTATGCAGAGGGTCCTAAAATGAAGTCTAATTCCAAAGGATGTGGTAGTTGGGAACCAGTAAGCACCAATCAACAGAACAAAATATAAGACTTTTAACATGCAATTTTCGTAGCCTTCACACAATTTTAACTAAGTTCATTTCATAATTTCATAAAGATAAGCAAACATCACTACTGAAAGTTTAAGCATATACTCCGAATCTTAATTTTTCTTAAAGTAATCGTATCTAGCACGTGTTCGATGCATATCTGGATACAAGTATAGGATTATAACTCTTCAATGATCCTTCAAATACATGGCAAAACTTAGAAAAAATTGAATATATATATATATATATATATAGATATGTTGGATATATATCCATATCGACGCTCACCCAAATCCAAGCTAGATATATACAGCCCAAATTCAAAAATCGGAAGAGCAAAATTTCCACTAATTCATAAAGTATCACTAGATCACTATGACAGTATTAATACTGAAATGAAAACAAAGATTTGAACTTTGAAGCCAAATCGAGTTCTCAGTGAAAAAATAGTTTTCAAACTTGCTATACAGTCCAGCAAAGAAAAGAAAAAAAAAAGTTAAATGAATCAAGCAACTAATCAAAGGGGAAAGTAAAATATAAAAGAGAGAAACCTTGGGCACCATCTTCCTTATCATCGTCATCGTCGTCATCTTCATCTTCATCGTCATCTTCTTTGACGTCCTCGACCACAGCTTCCTCCACGCTCTGCAAATGAAACCATATTAAAATACATACATACGTATAAATATATATACATTTAAAAGAAAAAGAAAGGATAAAATAAGAGAAATGATGGGAGAAACCTGGGGCTGCTTCTTGGGTTCCTCAGCAGAAGGAACCTGCTGCTCAGTCTCAGGCTGGGCGGCTTCAACCACAGGTGCTGGCGACATGCTTGTCTTTCGTTAGATAGGGATAATATGAGGAGATATTCGAGCGGCTTTAACAATCCGTGGGGCTTTTGTTTTTGGTGATAAGGGCTTTTCTCCTTTCTTGGGCTGGCATTAATGCCCGTTTTGGACGGTCCCTGCTACCTTCTCGACAGACAAAACCCCCGGTCCCGACCCAATCATATCATCAGCTTCCCTCGCCCTTATTGGGCTGAAGAAAAATTACATAAAACAATTACGTCATGTCAATATATATCTCATTTAAATCATATCACGTTATATGTGATAATTAAATGATAAATATTTAATTAGATTTATCATATATTGCATGTAATTGTTAAATGACAAATATTTATTTCAACAACTTAATGTGGAGTGTAGTCTGAATGAAGGAAATATATGCTGACATAACATAATTGTCTCATGTAGTCTTCTCTCAAAGAGGTTTGTTTTAAATACGAGTATATATCCATATTGATATGCCATTTTTCTAATTTTTCATATATTTTATTAAATATAAGTGTCAAATATGAATATTTGTTTTAAAAAAAAAAATTGAAGATTATGGAATTTCACGGGTTGGTTATACTTTAAAAGACAAAGACCCCCACCCCCACTTCCCCGGAGAAAACATCTAGTTTTGCCTGTCAAAGTGTTACCAGACCGCTTGGTTGATAGGTATAATGACATCAACTTCTTTCATATTGCTGTAAGTAAACCAAAGCATATACATCTTTCAAGCTTAATGTAATGTTAAAGAGACAATTTAAAACTAAAATTCCTTCATTAAAAATGAATATATACTTGAAAACAAATCTATCCATCCTTGCTAAAAAGTGTTCTAAAGGTACTCTTTAACAAAAACCGGAAAATGTTAGCCCTATTTCCAGCGTCCAAAGTAATAATCCAAACTCTGAGCATGAGTTTGACAGCCAGGTTATGGTAAATCAATTTCATTAACTGCAACACGACAATTCATAGAAGGCTTATTGTAATGTCAAGAACCAAAGGCATAGAATGGAGGGAGCATTTTTCTTCATAATTTTCGAGGCCGAAGCTTCCGTGTCCTCACATTCCTTTGAGACTTCCAATCCTTAACATTCTCTGAAGCATGACAATGTGACATCCAACGCTCACATGGCGCAGCTGAATCACAAACATAACAGTAACACTGCATTGATATAAAAAAAACCAAAATTTATTAGAAATTCTTAAAATCAAATGCCATTGCTCCAACCTACGTTACTCAGGTGTGAAGTTTTAGTTACAAGTATGTTCAATTTTTTATAGTTTTTTTTTCATGTATTTAAATAATCTTTGGCGGATTATATCATCCAAAAATGTGTCGTATAGAGTGTTGGACATAGATATTTCAAAAAAATAAAAATAAAAATTAGGAGTAAGAGTAATACAATTCCGACCAAAAGCAAGTTAGTCCAACATTAAAGTAAAACAGTGTTCTTACATACCATGTCACAATGTCTGTCATGAGGTGTAGTATCAAATGGAAATTGCAGACAAAGATGCCTTGAATGTGGATAATCTCTACAAGCAACCTAGACAACATCAAGAACAAATTAAATTAAAAGAAAAAAAAAGTATTGTTTCTTGGTACAAAAAAAAAATTAAAAGCTCGCTATCATTGCAAACTGGCTGATCCTAATAATTTTTTTTCTTCCTTCCTACCAGGTAGAGGTGCAATCCAGCTGAACTCAAGCAGTAAAAAGCTCGAGCTTGTGCTTGA
>JAQSVH010204089.1:15089-31571 GCA_029448705.1 Adansonia digitata
GGCGACGGGGAGCTTGGCAATGTCAATGGAATCAAAAGGGTTAAAATCAAGAATAAAGCAATCCTCCGTCTCTTCAATGCGCTTCATGTCCACAATCTTCTTCAGACAAAATATGGATCTCAACGGGCTCTCACCCACTGGATCTTCTTCCTCGCTCTCCTTCCCTTTATGTGTCGGGTTTCTTAACCTCGTATCTTTTTTCGCCGATGAAGGTGCTGTTGTCGCTACCTTTTCTGCCATTGCTTCCCTTTTGTTTAGTTTTGGTCGCCTCGCCATTGATCCTTGTTTTCTTCCACTATAGATTAGAGCTTAAATCCGTTTGCTTTTTGAATTTTGATTGAAGACAACCGTTGGCTTGGCTTCCTTGAATATAAAAACCTCGGGAAAAGGGGGAAACGCCATGGTTTTGGGGTTGGGCTGTAATTTCCTCTGAATTAAACAAGGAAAAAAAAAATGATTCGATCCAACATCCCAAGCTCTGATAAAACTTGTTGGGCTCTCAACATCAACCCACCAAATTGCCTTCCCTATAATAAAGCGCAATTGTGTAAGTGGATATAATTACATGATAGATATCAACATGTAAAAAAATAATTAAAACATAATATAATATAAAAAATATATGAATATAATTTAAATATATAAACATATCAAAATTTATATAATAAAAATTATTAATATTTTAAAATTTATAAAAAATATAATACATTATAACGTACAAATAAAATGCATACAAAACAAAAACACGAATAAAACCTTAACCATCAAAACCTGAACATCCTTTTAGGTCTCTAACCTTCCTCCTCGTAGCTTAATGGGCTCCTATGTTGTGGATTTCGATGAATGTTAAATACGAAAATATTTTTAATATAAAGATATTTATTTTTTAAAAAAATTATATATTTGAAGGATAATGATTTGGTTTTTTTTAAATCTTCTTACTTGAAGTCGATTTTGACTAAGTCAGATAGTCCATTTTAATGTTTAAAAATTATTTTTATATTTTATAATTAAATTTAAATAAAAATTTTTTTATTATAAAATAATAATTCGAACTTAGTTGAATCAATCCAAATTAATAAAATCTTTTTTAAGATCCGATTTATATATTTTAAACTTATCAAATTAAAATAATCTGATTTATTAATAAATTTAAATTCAACAATCGTATAATTATATTAAATTATGTGTGAAACATATATTTTAAATATTAAAATAAAAATTCCGAATACTTGGCTTTGGCCTTGACCATCCCGTCAAACCATCGCAGCTTGACCCCCTTGCTAATAAGCAGACGGCATTACCATTTCGCAAACAAGAAATCATTATCAGTAACTCGTCAAGGCGGCCACAATCGATGAACAATTCCCAATCCAACGCCAAATCCAACTTCTACCTTACCAAGCCAACTGCTAATCTCCCCGACATATTCCTGACTGCAATTTCGCTGCTTTTCATCTTCTCTTCCACGAAATCCAACCATTCCCTTCCCGTCAAGCTCCTTCCTTTCCCCCCAAATCCACGCCGGTTGCTCAAAATCCCACCCATGTCTCACTCCAGGAGCCCCTTTGCAACCCCACAGGCTCTCTCCGATTGGCTCAAGCCCCGGCTACCCTCTGACTCGCTGGCTTTGTGGGGGGTGAAACCTGGAACCAAGAACGTCCACAACCTGTGGCTAGAACTCTCCGAAGGTGAGACATCGCTTGTCGACTCCTCCCCTCCACTTCGTACGGTTAATGTCGTTACGGTTCGTTTACTCGGCAAAGACAACCTCGTCCTCGTCGAATCTCGACAAGAATTGTCGGATGGTAGTGTCAGGGATCGGTTTAGACCGTTGTCCGAGAAAATGAAGCCCCATGAGACCCTTGAAGAAGCCGTGTATCGTGCAGTGAAAGAAGAGCTTGGTTCGATGATTGACTCTGGGATCGTGAGAATTGTGCCTGGCTCTTACCAAAAGAAACTAGAGGAGCGAAATTCGCTGTCATATCCAGGTTTGCCTGCGCGTTATGTTCTGCATTCGGTAGACGCGTGGGTGGAAGGTTTGCCGGAGGAAGATTTTTGTACTGAAGAAAAGGAAGAGTACGAGGATTTTGATGGTACCCGGGGATTGGAGAAAGCAGTTTCTGTAAGGAAGCATTTCTGGAAATGGGTTAGTTCTGATTCAGTTCGTTCTTGAATTTCCACATTATGGATGCCGAATTTTGATTGAATTTTTTGGAGGTTTTAAGGGTTTATAGCTTTACTTTTTCTTGTTGTTTAATCATGTTTTGAAGGTAAGATGCTAAGGAATTAAAAGACCTATCTTTCTGTAGTAAAATAAAGGATATTTGAACTTCTATATTTAACAATATGCATCAAAACCAGAGAGTTGCATAATTCATTTTTTCAGTTATTGTTCAAATATTGAGCCTCATGTATTTTTACAATTTTGTTTGAATAGACCATTTCGGTTCGAGAGACCGGAGTGTGTGAGGTTTCTTTTAGTTGTCTTTGGACAATATAAATGAATATTCATTTCAAACTGTTTGTGGGAAAAGATTTTTAGCTTCAATTTTCTAAGTGCCATTGAAGTTAGATTGTTGAAGTAGTCAGCAGATATGACCAATGAATATAGCGAGCATATCATTCAAATACTGATGTGGTACTAGAGAAGAAATAATATGAGAGGGATGTAGTATGCCCTTTTAATGTGAATGTGAAGCTTCCAATATTGAAATTTAAAACATTTAAGTACACAAAAAGAAATTAATTTCTTCTTGAGCAGGTTAGTTTTTAACCATTTTTCTCTCAACTCACAAGTTGGAGCTAGCAGCTTAATCCTTGTGACTTGGTGTCATCTTTATACCAGATTCCTCAGCTTACGGACGCCTGAGGCTTGATAAAACGTTAAAGTATTAACTTGATAATCCATGATGGAGAAATGGATGCCATTCACAAGCGTGATATTGGTTGCTAAATGCTAGCTACCCGTCATTGCATTGTGGTTAAACCAAACCTAACGGTTAAACCTTGACAATCAGCGCTTTATATTATTCCTATTGCATCTAATATATATATATGATCAAATGCCTAGTGATAGATAAGCTAATGTTACTCTATGGTCCAATGCCGAGTGATAGACAAGCTAATGTTCGTAGTCACATAGCGCTATGAATTCTCTCTTCCCATAAGGTTTGACAGGAGCTCTGCTTCAAGATCCTTTTGTTTAAAGATTTTATTGAATAAATTCTTTTGATGTTTCTTAAGAAAAATTGAAGTATTTTCCCCTTTAATTAGGAATTGACTTTGTAACTGACAAGAAGCTAGTGGAGTTGGTGAACTGTTTCTTGTACTCAAACATTTAGACTGAGCTTCTCCCACTCCTATGGAGCTTAATATTGATTGGAGAGTTTGGTATCATTCTAAGCGAGTAGAGTTTAGAAACTTAGAGTGTGGCCTTTGGGTTTTTGCCTACAGAAGCTTCGCCGAAGTCAACCTCAAGAGTTTAGTTCTCAAATGGGAACTGAAGCTGGCATTTTACTGACTATGTATTAAGTTATGTCTTGGACAAACTTTTCTTGCTGGTATCTGCTTGGTTTTGCCTCCGATGTGACAATGGTAGCTGATTGCAATACAGTCCTATGGTTTTTGCCTATGTTACTTGGGCTCGGGGTGAGTGTTAGATACCGGTGTGCTCAATTTTTTTTCTTCTAAATTATTCTATATATTTGGAAGATCATATCCTGATACCGTGTCCAAATATAAGTCGGATATAGATATTTCAGTGAAAATGAAGAGTTGGAGTAACATAAGTTCTTGCTGTGATGTCCTTTTGCACTCTTTGAGTACTAGTCAGCAATATACATCGATTAGGTCCAGCATATGCTACCGTATCGCATAGAGAAATAACTCAACTTCTAGGTGGAAAGTATAATGTAGTTGAACTTGATATATTAGACTTTGCCCTTTGCGGGGCATTGAAAGTGAAATGCATATGCTTTTTGAAGTTTCGTTGCTGTTTCGTCATTCACATTATTAGAAGTGATCCTCAGGTGAGAAAATCACTGGGTTTTCATATCCATACAAAGTATGGTCACTTTCGAAAATAGTTCCTCTTCCTCTTTTAAGTTTTTTCTGCTTTTCTGATAGACTGATGGTGAATGGAGTTTGTCTGTATTATACATTTTTCACTGTAGAAATCAATTATTAGTTGCAAAATATGCGCATCAAACAACTACTGTATGAATATCTTTGTTTCAATAACGTTTGATCTCCTTCCCTTTACTAAAAGATGGATTGTTCGTAAAGGGTTGGCACTTTCTTTCTCCTACCTCCTTTTTCTCTTTATTAATTTATTTGGGAACTGACCCAAGTCCCAAGGCATATGGCATGATCTAATAATTTGTGTGTTCGTGTGTCATAGTTGTGTTTAAGGTATTATCATATATTTATATAAATTTTGATGTGTCAATAATTCATGTTATGTAGATTATGGTACATTCATGTCTATCTATCATGTTTATCTTATTTTTTCCATCTCGGTCGGGTCTTGGCATCCTCCTCTCCGTTGTCCTAGTTAAAAATTGGACGTTTTTACCTGTATATGAAAGAACCTATACATGAGCTTGTACAATGAAATTTTGGAAAGCAAGGAATAATGAACCAACTTCTGGATTTCACCTTGTTTCTTTCAGTATATTTAGTTAGTCGACAGGGAAGGAATAGAATGAAAATATTCAGGAAGCAGAGGGACCCAGCAATTGTGAGCTACCGGTTATATGACCATGAGCGGTCCATAATAAGATTTAAATCACAATAGTGAATGCATTTTTATGTACGTCAATGATGTAATGGCAGTCATTACTATTAGATCTGATAATTTATGCTTTCATGTAATATTTATATATTTTATTTTATCATAATTATGTTTAAAATTTTTTATATTTATATTGATTTTACATTTATAATTCGTATTATATAAATTTGAAAGTATATTAGTATCTTGTCATGTCGTGTCATACTTTTTTAACTTTATAGGTATCATATTCGTATAATCATATTAAATATTATCAGATATAATTACGATTATATTTTGTACAATTTAGAAAATTAAATTTATATGTATATGTAATTTATGGTTGTGAGTTTAATATTTACAAACCACTGATCATCTATATCAATAAATATCAATGATAAAAAAAATTGAAACTGTAACATCGCCTAACGGTATTTAAATCCTTTGTCTAGATAATCACTATGTATCGTCTATAATAAATTAGTAAAAGGTGAAGCGTTGACATGGAATTTGATGATTCATTGACCTTCAAAGCAACCTATTTCGAGCCTTTTGCAGCCCCTTTTTTTTTATCTTTCCGATTAGGATCTCAGCCACCATCACGTCTATACATTTACTTGCCTTTTAACTCTTCCAGCTCACTGAACGACCAAAGGAGCAAAGGTGAAACTAATCCTCATCTTTCCACTAAAGAAAGTAGAGCCATGAATCCATCTTTTTTATCCTCCACCAAGCGTGTGAAAAGCAAAAAATCGGCCCACAATGATGAAACATAGAAGATAAGATGCGATGAACATATTTCTAAACAAAGCTTTTCATCATCACTTACAAACATTACAATTTTTTAATAGTTTCAATCTTTCTGATAAATTTTAAGTTTAGTTTACAGAATAACAATATATAAAATCAGTGAAAATTGTATAGAACATATAAAGCTGATAAGAAGTTGGTTAACATATTATCATCTCATACAGTAGTGGAACACTGAGTGCCTTGATTTGATCTCAGTGGAGCCGTTGGGGCAGTAGGTCCAAAGACCATAACCGAGACACAGTTAACGTTGAATCGATATCGGCCAGAAACCCAAGTCCCGACTTTCCACCGGAGCTTTCCGTTTACTTTCAGGTTCAGGATTATTCGACCGGCAGTCTGATCACGCCGAACTTCGTAACCAAAAGATGGAGCCACCGGCAGCGATGTTCCTACTAAAGCTGCAGTTAACAGGTTGCTTTCTTCATGGCCTTGGTAGAACGGTGGAAGCAAGGTATCGACAGTTATCTGCTGCCCTTTATATGCAGCATAAGCTTGCAACTCGTCGTAGTAAATGCCAACCTTTTTGTTGGGGTTTTTAGAGAGCAAGGTGAGTTGGATGGAAGAGTTGAGAAGGGAAGGGCGAGAGAGGTTAAGTTGGTAGATATCGGCTTCAGTGAGCGAAAACTGGGGTTTTGCAGGGTGAAGGATAAGCCAGACTAGGAAGATAAAGGCTAATACTAGGGTGAAAATTCCAGAGAAGGAGAGAAATAACTTCTTGTAGGACTTGTCGATGGTTAGTCGTCCTTGCTCCGCACAGTGTTTGGGAGACTTTGAGAGAACTTGAGACATTTGCAGGAGGGTAAGTGAGAAAGTAAAATGGGAAGAGATCGAAGGTTCACGAGGCTAAGAAAGGCCGGCCATGGGGCTTTAATAAAGGGAGAAATGAAACAGAATGCAGCAATCATTTTACCCCTAAGCTTTTGACTGGCAAGTCTTCAGGTGGTGGCGGGAATTTGCCAAATATTCACTCGCTAAGTTCTCGAACTCCCGAGTATTGAGAATTTATTAAAAATTTAATTGACGTGAATTAATATTATTTTAATTTATTTTTTATTATTTATTATAAAAATTAATTAAAATTAATTTGAATATAAAATAATAAATAATTAAAATTTAAATAATATGAAATAATATCAGATTTATAAATTGAATTAAAATGTAATTTATGCATCTCCAACCATTTGTATCACTGGACGATGCTCTTTACTTTGGTTTTTTTTCGAGGATAAAAACTGTTCGGTTTTTTTTTTTAATTGTTATCAATGCATAGTGTTTTAATTTTTAAAAATCAAATTGAATTAAAAAATATCCTTTTTATAGTCTTTTTAATTTTTTTACTAATTTAAAAATAAAATATTTATTTTTATATTATTTATTAAATTAAAAGCTGATTAAAAATTAAATTAAATTAAATATAATTTAATTAAATAAAAATATAATTTTTTTACTAATTTTTTATTTTTTTGGATTTTTTTTCTTCGGTTCTGTAGACGTAGCAGATCTTTATCATCTGATGGAGTGACGAGATGGTTACACAATGACCAACTGTGGTGGAGGTTTAAGTGCTTATCCATTTTCCAAAAGCAAATAATGGATGCTACATGTTGGTACTTTATTTTTCTTGCAAATATTATATTTCAGAACTGGAGAATGGTGGACAAATCTGATTTACTTCTACCTTGGAATCAGGGAAACAATCAACAAATTTTATTTCATTTACAGACAAGCATGTTTGCAAGTATATTGCATCAATTTTTTTTAAATATTTATATTTAATATTTATATTTTATAAATATTAAGATAAAAATATAATATTTTATATATTTTAAATAAAAATAATAAATATATTTATATTGAATATATATTTATATTCGATATTTATGTTCGAATTCAAGTAACGTATGTATACAATGCTTGACATAATTTTCTTTGGCTGTAAATGATGCAAAAACAACTTTACATTCCATTAGATTGCTAATAACATTAATGAATAAGCATACAACATGGTCTTATCTAAACATTTGATCATTTTTCTGCGTATTTTCAACTTTTTTTTTCTCTGTTCTTACAAAGCCGAATGACTACTGCTCGGTAGTTATCATCTGTAATGTATGTTATTCAATCTTGAATATGAGTAACGAAAATGAGCATATATTCGAAACGAAATGTTTACTTTTTAAATTTTTTTATATATTTAAAAAATTATAATTTTATATTTATATTTAAAAATATGTCAAATATAAATATTTAAAAAAAGTTCGATGACCATAATTATAGTACAAAAGGCACTCATCTATGGGTCCCAGTATCCCTCCCCACATTAGGATTTTAGGACCCCCTCTCGAATCGTGAATATGCACTGCATGATCCAACCTGAGAGAACCATGCAACAGGCTTCAATTACAAGTTTTCATACTTTTGAAATGCTTTACAAGGCGATAATATTTTAGTATATACAATCTTGATGATTTGAGAGAGGCGGAGGATTACAGGGAATATCTTTTATTTTAGCTTTTGTAAACCAGAATCTGCAATGGAAAACGCTTTTAGAATAATTGAAAGGAAAGTAAGGCTTTTAAAAGAGCTTTAAGATATGGAGTAGCCATAATCTTTCTAGTTGATTGGATGTAAGTTGAATTGCAATCGGTTTTGCTTGAGGTCCAAATTTAGCTCATTTGATTCATATAATTATTTTTTGAAGGTACTATTTAATAGGTTTGAATCTCAACATTTAAGAGTGTGCAAAAATAGGTTAATTGACTAAATCAATGCTATTCGATTGGTTTATTTAATTTTGATAGTAATCAGTTTGTTAAGTTGACTTTAAATTGTTTAATTAGTCAATTTACAGATTTATATTTTTAAATCGAATCGATTGAAAAAATTAATATTTAATTAAAAATTTTTATTAAACCCAAACTAAATCCACACTTAACCCATAACAATAACTTATAAACCGAAAAAATCGATTGCATTGAATAAGGTTGACTCGATTAGTTCAATTTTACAGGTTTTTATCATTGGGATTCAGTTGGTTTCATAAATTAATTCTATTTAATTAATTTAAAAAAATTTTAAACTAAATTTACTCAACTACCAATATCTATGATCCCTCTCCTTATCTTCGTATTGCTGCTGCGGCCCCTTTTCTAGCCAAAAAAAATATGGTTTTGCTCAACTTTGTTTATTGAATTGATAATCATGCGGTTTTTTTACATTAAAGCTGTAGTTTTTTGAGGTTGTACTTAAAAGTTTCAAATATTGTTATCAAGCTGAGCAAAAATGGGGGTTCAAAAGAAGAGAGTGAAACATGAAGAATCTGTAAAAACTGACTTCAACCAGGAATCATCCTAATGATATCTGGGTGTCTTGATGTAGCCAATAAGAAAAAGGTAATTAAGCAAATTCATAAAACAATTTTTGGACTCATTTGTCAGTCAGGTTAGTTAGACAAATAACCCAAGGGGACCCTCGAAAGTAAGGACCTTTGAAAGGAATATTACAGCCTTAGAGGGGCTGCTGGGACGTTTGAAATTAAGAGAAAGGAGAAAGCTTTTTGTCTTTGCAGCCCCTTCGATCAATTAGAGAAGCTAAATGATCCCATGACTATTGACTCTTGTCAGTGTTTGGAGTAATGATTTTGATTTATTTCCAAATTTTTTCCCCCTAAAATTGCTTCTAGATCATGCAGGGAAAAAAAAAATCTTAAAACTTATTTGTTTGCTTCTTCTTTTTTAGAGATAAACATGTGTTGATACGGTTGTTTGATAATGGATAGTGGCAGGCTAAATCATTGTTTCCTTTATTTATTTTTTTTCTTTGTTTTTGCTTTTGTGGGAAAGGTGGCAGCAGCGTTTTGTAAAGTGAAAATTTAGTAACTTTCATTAAAAAAAAAAAAGAGCTAATATAATCTAGAGTTTTGAACATATAAGCAACCAGACTCGGACAAGAGCAAGAGCCAAAATAGATCAAAGCTATGTTACTTGAGAATCAGATATCAATGTCAAATATATAAATATACATTAGATATTAATATATTTATTATTTTTTTAAAATATTTATATATGTATATATAAAATATTATATTTTTATATTTATATCTAACATATTTTAATAGTAAATAATTAGAAAAAAAAAAGTAAGTGCGAGAAAGTGACTAACCTTGATCAGTGACATTCCATCTCCTCGTAGAGAGTGCCTGTATATAAAGTTTTAGATTGATTGGCTGGTCAGATCGGTATCAAATTTTTGTACTTTGGTGATCACAATGTATGGAGTTTTGTATTTGTTACTAACAAAGGTGGGGAGTACATTAAATTACAAGCTAACAAGGCCATTCCAGCAGGGCTCCAAGAGACAACAGCAATTGACACTGGGGAGGGTGCTGTTGCTAAATCAACAATGTTAAACAAATTTTGGATGAACTCTGTTGCCAAGTTTAGTTTTAAAACTTGTAAGCTAAAGATGGCCTACTTTTGAAATTTATCAAATGGGAATGTCTTTTTTTTTTTTTTTAAACAGAGGGTGTTGCAGTTTTGAAAATTAAAAAAAAAAGATTACTAAAATTGAAATTCGAACTTGATAAATATCAATTCCTAAAATGGCTGTATGAATACTGTTTGAATCACAAAACAGGAACTGCTCTGAAGCAAGGCATTTTCAATTGAAAAATCCAAATTCCAAGGCATCATTAGAGGAAAAAAAATAGGAGAATAAATTTATATTTTGGAAAATCAAGATTGAGATAACTTTGCATATTAGTATTCCAGAATATGATAAGAAGATGAGGTTACACTAGATTTGTGTTTACACCCAGTTTGCAAGGTATTTGCAACTGGCATACTATAAAGTTGAATGAACAAATCTACAAGGTAACCAGTAAAGAACGACTCAGGCAATCCCAATGGTGAACAGGGAAGAAAACTTTAAACTAAAAGCTTAGAATATTAACTTCGTTTTTTTTTTAAGGTATCCGTTTTTTGACATATATTCTAGTATGACTATGGTGATATAATTATATAAAAATCTTTTAAATATATAAAAATTAAAAAAAAAATTAAAGATATCTACACTCAACACTCACGTCTTAGTCCGAATAATATAGCAACCCGTGTCAATATCCACTAGTATGACATGGACATGTGCAGAAGCATTTTTTGAATTCTGAACCCTCTTTTTCCTTCAGCTTGTGAAAGCAAAAGACTGAAATAGCCACCATTTGTAAAGATCCCAAGCAAAAATTGAATCCATGCTCAACCTTCATTAGTTTTACAAAGTTTTAACACTAGCCATCAGATGAATTGCCATCATGGGACTCAGCTTGTGTATGCATAGGATCAGCCCGCACTTGACGAACAAACTGACCGTTAACCCTCGGGCGCCGCTCTGCAAGTTTCTTTCTGCTCTCATATCGGACCTCTAAAAAAGAATTTGGTGGAAACATTAGCTGTTTCTAAGTCTGCTCAATCTTTTTGAATGTGATCTTCTCATGGTGCTACTTTTTACTTGGCAATTGAAGAGAAACACCAGAAAATTATTTATTACTTTCATGCAACATGAGGGTTATAGTATTAGTGGATCTTAGAATTGTATCACGATGGCAACCGATAATAATTCTTTCCCTTTTTTTTTCATAGCATCTATCTTTCTGCTTCAAGCGAAACTTGGTTAGAACTGCTTCCCTTTGGATAGAACGGTGCGAATTTCCACCAGGACCGGGAAAACTGTCATTTTTCTTGTTCTCTATAGAAGCTTGGACAATAGCAACCTGATCAGTATTTCCATTGCTTACAGCAGTGCTTCCATATGCAATACCATTAAGTTGATTTAAGGGGCCATTACAGAAACTGCTGCTTGAACTCTGGTCAGAGGCAGGAGAAATATTTTCTCTATCCTCAGTTGAATCCAACTTTCAATCCGGCTTTCGCGAAGGTTGGTTGGTTAACTGATTTGCATTTGAGGCAAGTCGATCATACTGTTGTCCAGCGGAGTTAGTTTCGGAACTGGAATGACGAAATGGATTTGCGCAAAACGAAGGTTCCTATTGGTTTGATGAGCTTGGACTGGTCACTGGGGATGAGCCTGACTGTGCAGAAAAGATTGTAGGAATTATAGACTTATAGACATGGCACATGTTATTCAATCTCGCACCCTTCACTGGTACTGGGATAGAAATACTATCTGTTGCATACAAGATGCTGCTACTTTGGTTTGCTGCAACTGACCAGTATTACCACTAGTCAAAAGGATAGTTTTTCTTTGAGAAGTTAGTGGGGGACTAGGAGTATCAGAGTTATATTCAGAAATAACATTGGACAACATCTTCTCAGAATTAGTTCCAGGTTCTTTCTTTTGATCACTTACGCTCATCAATGTTGAATGCAGGGGCTGTCATAGTCTGCTACAGTACCTACATTAAGGATCATTGATAAGATTAGCAACGAAAAGTGCAATCATCGAACATAACACATGCAAAAGCATTATCTGATTGCATTCATTTGTTCATAGCATTTCAAAAGTTTTTGATAATTATCGAACATAACACACGCAAACGCATAATTTGATTGCATCCATCTGTTCAAAGCATTTCAAAAGTTTTTGATCTAAATTCTCAAGAAGATAATGATTATGTTGCTCCGACTTCATTTTTCTTGAAGTGTTCATGTCCGACGCTCATATCTAGCACATATTCAGACATGGATATGGGGATATGACTCTTCAAAGACCCTCCAAATATAAGGAAAAACTGCAGAAAAAATTGAACATACTCATGTCAAACGTTCAAACCCTAGTCCAAATAACATAAGATAATGAAAAATACAACAGAGACCAAACTTGTGAAGGCTGAGGAATTTGGATGCCAGAGGGTAGGCCTTTCTTGAGTAGCATGATTCTCAAAAGCATTTGGACAACATCTTCTCAAAGAAAGATCAAAGTGTGGAGAAGAATAAAACTTGCTTGTGCTATTTACTGAAGAAGAATTGCATTCTGTTAAATGTTCCCATGAAGCCCATGCTTTTCTCGGTGATGAACAATGGCATCACCAGCCTCAACCAAGATATTAGTATCCCTTCTTTTACTTTCTGGTTCATCACCCTTGGACACTGTTGTTGCGTAGGCATCCTTGCAGGCGCCAACAACTGCTCAAGAATTTGGTTGCATTTAGAGAAGGTTAGTACTCTCCAACTGAAAACGCCAAAATTCAAAATTTAGCGTCTTACTCCCAGTTTTCATCTCATGCATGACCAGTTTCTGATTGAAATTCTCATGAACTTCCTGCTTCTGCGACTTACATGGTAGAGATTTTCCCTTTATCAAGTGCGAAAATTCCTGCACATTTTCCACGCGGATGACCTCAGCTTCCATGTTTGGCTTTGTACAAGAGCTCTGCAAGAGACAGCAAAAACGTAGTCACGAAACTTCATGTAGCTCAAAAGATAATTCCTTTTGATCGTGAGTGACCTCATCAATACATATATGAACTTACGAAGCTCCATCAAGCGTTCCCCGAACTATTTTTGGCTACTCAATGAGAAATCTAAATTAGCTATATGGTTGTCAGCAAGCTAAATGACTATGAAACCATTATGACAAATTTGCATAACATCCAAAACAAGCTTGTTAATATGCTGGAAATAAATATTAGATGTATACCATCAGTCAAATAGAGAAAAACGTGCTATGGTAGAGCATCTACATTCATCCCGAGCATCTCCCACGATCCATAGTAACTTCAAAGGGACTGTTAAAAAAGAAAAAAAGAGAGAGGGAAATGAAGTGTAAGAAGTAAGGCATACTGCTTTTCTTCTACATACATGCTACCATAAATTTCGAAGCTCATTTCTCCTTATTGGCTTAACAAGGTTGTCAGCGGCCCCTCTCAACATGCATTTGCATACTGTGCTAATTGAATCTTGTGACGACATCACTGCATAATCATGCCCAAAAAAAAAAAATATTAAATTGCTTTCTAATAGACCCATAGTAGAAAATCCTAGCAACTGTACAAATGTCTAGAAAATATTGTTAGTATCCTTCATATCATACTTATAACAGGGATGCTTTTACATATCTCATGCTCCATGATTAGCGTAAGAAGAGGTAATCCCGATATAGATGATAAATCCACTTCCGTCAAAATGAGATCTATGTTATGTGGTTTTCGTTTCAGTATCTCCCATGCCTTCAAGCCGTCAGGAACAGCAAAAACTGCTCAAAATAGGAGAAAATCATTTTCAGTTCCAAATGTAGCATATCATAATTCTTAACAATTTATTCGAAGCAAATTCAACGTACAGTTTTCCAGGCCAAGAAAAAAAAAATAAAAATGACAACCACCGTTCGTAACTATGTTTTACTGTGAAAACGTTAAAAGCAGAGGATCTTGCATATGAAGTAGATATCTTCAATCTTATTTTAAATCTAGTTTGGTGAAGCTGAAAAAACACAAAAGGATCAAATTCCTTAAAGTACCCATTAACGCCCAAGCAACTGAAAACATGGATAAAAATTTTTCCTGCTGGCTCAAATTCCATACACTGAAATCGAAAACCAGTACTAGCAATGGATCAAATTCACATTACTGCTGATGAAAAGGCATGTTTGTCATTAATTTAAGTAAGGAAGTCAGGAAACAGAAACGATTCTCAACGTGGAACAAATAAGTACCCATTACAGCTAAAGCAATTGAAAACATGAAAAACAAAACATTATCCCCTGGTAACAATAATTCAGCTAAAAACCGGTAGTAAATTCAGGAATAAAAAATGATAAAAAGCATTACCAGTCAAAGAGAAACAGAGAGAAAAAAAGGGTTAAAAAGAAAAGGAAACTAACCTCTGTAATTGCATTTCCTGAGAACAGCAGCTACAATCTGCCTGGTTGAATCATCAGCTTCGACCAACAAAACCCTCAACGCCATTGTTGGCAAAGACCTTGCCCATTTTACCGCTTCTCCATATGCAAAACTCCCATGATTCTTCTTCTTCCTCCTCTTATTATTCCATTCAAACTTTCGATTTTCCTTCCCAGTTTCGCTCTCAGTTTTCAGCTCCTCCACTTCCTCGCTACTACTACAACCTCACCCATATATATCCTTTTTTTCTTTCTTTTTTTGCTTTTACCACTAAAATCGAATACAACCCCATTTATTGTTACTTTTTTGAACTCTGAACTGAACTTAGCTATGAAAAAAAACTGACAAGCAAAGCAAAATAGGAGGAAAAAATCTATCCTATCTTTCTGCTAAACTCTACATGGTTCAGCTGCTCATGGAAACAAAAAAATAATATTTTAAACAAGTCCCTTGATCGGACGGCGACAAAAGGAAATTGAGTTGCCAATGGAGTGTAATCTAACGGTGGGAAATATCTCAGCTGCGAACAAGGAAAATATCTCTTGGAAGTCTGATTTGGATTGGGGTACGGAAGCCATGTCAGGTCAGCAAATGTGCAAAACAAAGGATATCTAAAGGCTCAGAAAGTATATGGATTCTGGGGCTGTCGTTTAATGTTTGAATAAAGCAATAAAAAATAATTACAGGATCAATAATAAATTTAATAATATTTAATATAATTATATAAATATAATACATATAAAATTAAAAAATATATAATATAAATATATTTTTAAAATTAATATAAATATAATTATAACATTATAAAATATATAAATATAATATTAATACACTAATTATTAGTTCTAATCAACAACAAGGGGCGCATCGGCTTCGGGCTTCTTTAGATCTTGAACCCTTTTTCCTGTGGGGCCCACCGTTAATATCTGAAAAGATATTATTGCGTTTTCTTAGTGAATTCCCTGGACAGGAATCCGACACGTAGGGGCATACTATTTACAAGGGAACTCTTGTACTTTTTTTTTTAAGGGTGGTTCTGAACTGTTTGTGCCTTTAATTTTATAAGCACTGCGTTTTATGGGCCGTGGATCCCACTCGCTTTCCTATTTGATTGACTGCGAGTTGCTATGGCTAGTGCCAATTTTCCTTCAATCACTGTGAAATTACAAAGATACCCCTACTTGATTGTCTAGGTGGCAGCTCTGTCTGGAATGTCGTTTGCACAGATAAAAGTATAATTTAGAGAGAAAAAAAAAACCAAATAAACTTACATTTAAATTTTAAATTTATAAAATATTATTATAAATATATAAATTAATTAAATAAAATTTCAGTGTCAGTATCATTGGATCAAGTTATTATTATGAATTAATAGAGAGATTGAATAATTCAATATAATTGATAAAAATAATATAAAATTAATATTGTATCGATTTTTTTAAAAATTAGATTATGGCATATTCAAAATGTGAGTTGTTAAAATAATTATAATTAAATTGATTTACTTGAATTTAGTGAGTTACAGTAATATTAAAATCAATCACTTTTATTTTATATAATAGATAATATAATACAATTAAGATTAATATTAGTTAGAGGTGTCCATCGTGTCTGTAGCTCGAAAAAAAATTTAAATTTTTTATCCAAGTTTATTTTTGGTCCAACCGAATCAGCTCATTTAAACTTATAAATTTTATTAAAAAATATTTTTATATTAATATTTATATATTTTATAAATATATTTAAATAAAAATATAATATTTTAATCTAAAAAATTATTATTTGAAGTTAAGTCAAGCAAGCTCAGAACATAAAATATAAAACCTAAACTTAAATTCGATTGGACCAAATCATCTGAACTATAAAAATTGTTCAATTTACAAAGATCTTATATTAATATTACAGATTCAATGAAGTGGGGACCAACAGGCAAAAAGCCACGTTTAATTTAAAAAAAAATGGGTCCAATTGCATTATCCAGGCCATGCGTACGTTGACTGAATGCCCCAATCACATTTTCCGGCCAGCTCTGACATTTAAC
>JAQSVH010204090.1:0-15740 GCA_029448705.1 Adansonia digitata
AGCTTTGAATTAATCTTAGTTTTGATATAACTAAAACTTAAGTTTAATTAGCTTGTGTTTAATTATTTTCAAGATTAATACTTTTCCATGAAATATTTTGTAAACACTTTAAAAATACTAGAAAGTGTTTTAATTTCTTCGAGCACTCAAAAATGTGTTCTCAATACATATTTTTATATAAAACATTTTTGAGATAAGTTTTACATGTTTTAAAGTCATGAAAAACTTTTTAAAATTGATTTTCATGTGAATGTATCGATACAGTATGTGTATGTATCGATACAATACTTAATAGTAGTTAAATAACCTTAAAATGCAAAAATCACTGTTCATGTATCGAGGTGGAGAATTTTGTGTTGATATAGGACTGTTCATGTATCGAGACAGATCCTTCTGTATCGATACGGGACTGTTTAATGGTCATATTTTGGATTATTAAACACAATGTATCGATACCTACTTAATTGTAACGATAAGAGGCATGGGGAACAATGGGAAATGACATTTTGAAGGCTCCAATAGCTATATTCCTTAACCAAATGTTCCCAATGGCTAGAATCATGATCAAGGCTATTAATAAGCCACTCCAACACCTCTAACAAGAAGAAGAACCTAGAGATTGTGCTAAGAGTCGTATCTTTCATTTTCTCCATTATTTTTGCAAAGTAGTTTATTCCTATTTTTGTATTCTTCATTTTGCATCTTTAGATACATATTTCCTTTGAGCCAAAATTCTTGTAAACACTTAACCTTTAGAGGTTTTATTTGTTTACACTCAAATCCTTGTAAAAAGGGGAGTTTACTACTTAGCCTTTAAAAAGTAGAGAAGATTTCTACTTAGCCTTCAAAATTATTGAGAGAGGGTTCTATCTTAGCCACAAAAGATAGGGGGTAGAGGTTTCTATCCTAGCCTTGAAAGATAAAGAGTGTAAAGGTTATACCTTGTCCTTGAAAGGTGGATAATTCAAGTTAGTGAATTGCGAAAATCCGAGGCAAGTGAGGCCAAGGTAGAGGACGTAGGCAATTGAGGCCGAACCTTTCTAAATCTTTCAGTTTGCTTTTCTTTGCCCTATCTTTAGTTGTTTGTTTCTATTCATTAACTTGCACTCTAAAGTTTATTATTTAAATTTCTCAATTTTATTTATCAAAGTTTTAATTTACTAAAATTTTGAGAAATCAATTCAACCCCTCTTGATTTCATTGACAACTAAAAGGTCTAACAATTGGTATTAAAGCTTGAGTCTCATTTTTATAGGCTTAAAATCCTTGAGCAAAGATCCGCAAAAGACCAAGCAAATGGCTAGTGGTGATATTTTCAATATGGGCCAAGAAAGACATTTAATCGTGAGGCCTCCTCTCTTCAACGATAAAGATTATGCATATTGGAAGATAATGATGAGGCTATTTGTCCAAGGAAATGATTATCAAGTTTAGAAGATAATCGTAAAAGGCCCACTCATCCCAACAAAGATGGTAGGAGATCTAGAAGTTCCCAAGGAAGAATAGGAATGGGATGAGAAAAACACTAAGATGGCTCACCTCAATGCTAAGGCCATGCACACAATCTTTTGTGCATTAGGCCCTAATGAGTACAATAGGGTGTCTTTGTGTGATAATGCCAAGCAGATATGGGATAAGTTGGCTATCAGAGATGAAAGGACTAATCAAGTCAATGAGTCTAAGATAAGCATGCTCATTCCTGATTATGAGATATTCAAAATAAAACCGAAAGAGAGCATCAAGAAGATGTCTAGTAGATTCACAAACATTGTAAATGGCTTAAAGGGTTTCAAAAAAATGTATCCCAATAAGGAAATGGTCAAGAAAATGTTGAATAGCCTTCCTAAGTCATGGGAAGCTAAAGTGACTATAATTAAGGAATCAAAAGACCTCAATCTCCTTGCCTTAGACGATCTCGTCGGATCACTTCTCACATACGAAATGATGATAAATCATGGAAATAGCAACCAAGAAAAGTTGGCATTGCATTGAAGGCTTCCATGTGTAAGGAAGAGGAAGACAATGATAAAGGTGATGAAGATATGAAGATGATCATTTTTGCGAAGAAATTCAAAAAGTTCTCGAAGATGGATAAAGGCAAATCATCCCAATCTAAAAAGGTTAACAAGGTAATATGCTACAATTGCAATGAATCGGGCCATGTCAAATCCGATTGCCCATTATTGAAAAAGAAGAAAAAAAAGGCATTTGTAGCAACTTGGAGCAATAGTAACTCTTTTGATGATGATGACTTTAAGGAAGACCAAATTAGCAACTGTTGCTTCACAGCTATTGATGAGCCCAAGGTAACCTCAAATTCTCTAAATTTAAATTCCTATACATTTTATGAGTTATAAGATGTTTTTGATGATCTTATAGTTAAGTTTGAGGAAATGAATTCTAAACACAAGAAAATGATTTCAAAATTAAAAGTTAAAAATTGATTTATTATTGAAATCAAAACTTATTTTAGAGAATGAAAACAAAGATTTGAAAAATGATTTTAAGGTAAGAATTAACATTTTAGAGAATGCTAATTTTGATTTGAAAAGAAAGGTTGAAAGCTTGGAACAAGAAAAGAAAATCATTTTTGACAAATCTTTTTAAGTTTATATGACCAAGTGCTCACATTGCAATTTTCATGGTCACCATTTGCATACTTGTCCTATCAAGAAAAGGACACAATTTAAAGTTAGGTAAGTATGGATTCTTGAGGGAACAAGAAGCTTTGATACTAACATTCAATGACCTAAAGTAATTTGGGTACCAGAAACCAAGTGAAAGTTTCTTGTAGGTGTGTTAGAGCAATAAGAAGCAATGCTATACAAATGGATGCTCTAAGCACATAAAGAAATGTGATGGGTAACGTCCAAGATTTAAAATTTTACTATGCGTATTAGTTATTCATGTTGTGTTTATTAATGCTTTATTGAATAAAAAGATTATTTTTGATTGGTTTCATAAAAATTCATTTTTTACAGCTTAAGCAACTATGAGCTTTATTGAATAAAAAGATTATTTTTAATTGTTTTCATAAAAATTCATGTTTTACATCTTGAGCAACTATGAGCTTAAATGTGCATGCATTTGATGATTTAGTGCTTGATGATAATATGTTAAATCGATTTGTGAAATATTGTTATGAAGCATAATTTGAGAATGATTTACACATAAAAGGTTGATTGTGATAAACTTCATGCCATAAGTCATTAAAAAGCTCTATTGCATGACAAAATTATATGCATATCCTTAGAGGGAGCATATAGAGCCTACTTATAAGATACGATGCCATAAACATGCATTAGCAAGTTCTTAAGTCTCTTTAATGCTTCTATTCAATTATGCTTGTATGAGACTTAGAATGTTTGATTATATTATAAGTTAATGATTTATGACTCAAGCAAGTTGGTAAACATTGAAAATGCTTTTTAAACTTGTGCATATGTGGCTTGAATGAAAATCTTTTAGTTGCATATTACCTTACTTATGTGACCAAATATGCTAATTTATTCAAACTTGATCTTAAATGTTATTCTAATCTGAACTTTGATAATTCATATGAGTTTTAAATGCTTAAATTCAAAAGTTTTCATTAGAATATAAAATGATGGGTTTTGCAATGCCAAATTGCATATTTTTCTAAGAACTTTTTAAAACACTTAAAGCATGTATTGATACTTAGATTCTTGTATTGATACAATGAACAAAAACACAAAAAAACCAACACGTATCGATACAATGAACTTTGTATTGATACATCACTATTTGTCTTGATACAAAAGGCCTCATATCGATACAAGCAGTGAATTTTGGCTAATTTCAATTTTTTTTTGGCTTTTAAATGCAAAATTAGTCTCCTTAATGAGTTTTCATGATTTCTAAACCTTGATAAACATTGTTTCATAACTCATCACATGCTTAATCATTATATTTGATCCATTTCACAAATCAAATACATTAAGTGCTCATATTGCCTTATAATGCTAAAAAATACAAATTTTTCTATACAACATACCATACACGCTTAATGTTCATCATTAATCAATATTTGGTATCATTTATTTTAAATGTCATTAAGCTCATTGAACATCTTTCATTCCTAACAAAACCTAAGTTTGTTGAATATTCTTTTGTAATTAAAATCTTGGCACCTCTAATGTTCATCTTTTGCCAAGATTGTTTTTAAGTTTTGTGAGGTTCATAGAGATAAATCCATCCTTGAATGATGAACACTTGCATAGCAAAAGGAAACAAATTAAGCATGCAACCACTTCTAATCAAACCAAAACCATCAAGGAATGCTTAAACACTAGAAATGATGATCCTCAAGTTACAATGAGCATATCATCAAAGCGTGGCAAGGTTGAGGTAATCATTAAGGAAATGCTATTAAATTCTTTTTCTTTAGCATTATGTTTGGTGACATACATGGGCCAATTATATAAATTGGTCTTCTAGTATGTAATGTATGCTTAAAATGGTTGCTTTGAATGAATCTTTGAACATGTCTAAATAATGCTCATATTTAAGCATGTTCTTTGATTGAATGTTTGCTAAATGATTTTATTGACATATCATAAATGAGCAAATGATTTTCTAACCTATGGAAGTTTGTTACATTTTTCTTGAAATTTTTTTAACCTTTCATATAGTATCTATTGTAGTAAGAATTCAAAAATTTATATCTATTGTGCACCTAAACACCAATTGGATTAATAATTCTTAAAAACCTTTAACAATTGGTATGCTCCATCTCTTAAATGTGCTTAAATGACTAAAAAGAACACAAAAAATTGGATGAACTACACACTAGGACTTAATTGCATATATTTTCTCAATAATTGGTGGACATGTTCTTAAATGTTTCATGTTTAATATATCTTCTAGAATTCTTGTTGAAATTAGACACTTATCTTTGAATTAATCTACTTTCACCTTTTTGGATATTCCAAAAAGGAGGGAGAAATTTAGGGGTTAATTTGCTTGATTTGCTTGCTTGTTCTTTATATATATATATATATGCTTATGCTAGCAAAATATGAGGATTTCACATGTGCTTCCATTATTTATATTATTGAAATCCTTAATATTATGTGTTGGTATTCTTGAAGCCAAATATGAACAAAAATGCCACTGCCAAGTGTTTCAAAACCTTTTTATGAAAATTCTAAAAGTTCATTTCGTAATACTTTTAAGAAGGTTGAGTTTTATTTGAAATCTTTAAATGACAAAAGGGGAGTTTTACAAGCAAATTCACTTTAAGTTTTGTCATATCAAAAAGAGAGATTGTTAGATATATTAGCTTTGAATTAATCCTAGTTTTGATATAACTAAAACTTAAGCTTAATTAGCTTATGTTTAATGATTTTCAAGATTAGTATTTTTCCATGAAATATTTTGTAATCACTTTGAAAAATACTAGAAAGGGTTTTAACTCCTTCAAGCACTCAAAAATGTGTTCGCAATACATATTTTTATATAAAACATTTTTTAGATAGTTTTAAATGTTTTAAAGTCATGAAAACCTTTTAAAATTGATTTTCATGTGAATGTATCAATACACTATGTGTATGTATTGATACAATACTTGGCAGTAGCTAAATAACCTTAAAATGTAGAAATCACTGTTCATGTATCGAGACAGAGCATTCTGTATTGATATAGGACTGTTCATGTATCGTGCCAAGACTATTCATGTATCGAGGCAAATCCTTCTGTATCGATACAAGACTGTTTAAAAGTCATATTTTGACTGTTAAACACAATGTGTCGATACCCACTTAATTGTATCGATACAGAGGCATGGGGAACGATAGGAAATGACATTTTGAAGGCTTTAATAGTTATATTCCTTCACCAAATGTTCCCAACAGCTAGAATCATGATCAAGGCTATAAATAAGCCAGTCCAACACCTTCAACAAGAAGAAGAACCCAGAGATTGTCCTTAGAGTCATATATTTCATTTTCTCCATCATTTTTGCTAAGTAGTTTATCTTGATAAAATATAAATAAGCCACTCCAACACCTTTAGCAAGAAGAAGAACTAAAAGATTGTGCTTAGAGTCATATCTTTCATTTTCTCCATTATTTGTGCTTAGAGTCATACATTCTTTCACCAAATGTTCTCAACGGCTAGAATCATGATCAAGGCTATAAATAAGCCACTCCAACACATTCAATAAGAAGAACCAAGAGATTGTGCTTAGAGTCATATCTTTAATTTTCTCCATCATTTTTGCTAAGTAGTTTATCTTTGTATACGATTAATTCTTCCTATTTTTGTATTCTTCATTTTGTATCTCTAGATACATATTTCCTTTGAGCCAAAATTCTTGTAAACACCTAACCTTTAGAGGTTTTATTTGTTTACACTCAAATCCTTGTAAAAAAAGGAGGTTACTACTTAGCCATTGAAAAGTAGATAAAGTTTCTACTAAGCCTTCAAAAGTAGCGAGAGAGGGTTTTATCTTAGCCACAAAAGATAGGGGGTAGAGGCTTCTATCTTAGCCTTGAAAGATAGAGAGTGCAAAGGTTATACCTTGTCCTTGAAAGGTAGACAACTCAAGTCAGTGAATTATGGATATCCGAGGCAAGTGAGGCCGAGGTAGAGGACATACGCAATTAAGGCCGAACCTTTCTAAATCTTTGAGTTTGCTTCTCTGTCTCTTGTCTTTAGTTGTTTATTTCTATTCACTAGCTTGCACTCTAAAGTTTATTGTTTAGATTTCTCAATTTTATTTATCAAAGTTTTAATTTACTAAATTTTGAGAAATCAATTCACCCCCTCTTGATTTCATTCACCACTAAAAGGTCTAACAAGATTAAAACCTTCTATTGATACTCAAATGAGAACGATTAACCCAGTTAGTTTCAAACACTTTTATTAAGAATTTAGTTATATAATTGGAAATGAAATTTTTTTGGTTTATTTTTTATTTATTATTCTATTTGTTATCGGTCTAATAGTTATTGTTTCGGAATAAACATGAAACATTTGGTTGTCAAAAGGCATAAAAAACTTGGAAGCAAATGAATTCTGATAAATTGTTAAATAATTTTAATCTATTAAATAATACTAGGCATGCAAAAGTTATTTTAGAGTTTAAATAATTTTATATAGTAGAGTGGTGGATGATATATGGCATGTGCATTCCTAATTTACAAAAACTAGTAATTACAGTGCTTAGTCAAATAACTTCTGTATCAAACTAAGAACAAAATTGGAGCATATTTAGCAATATTCACACCAAGGTAAGAAGTAGGTTGAAGTTTCAAAAACTTCAGAATCTAATGTATACCTATTACAATATGAGGCTAAAGATAAGACATAAAAAAGAATAAGCGTTCAAGAGATAAATGCTAGTTTAAATCCTATTAGCCTTGATCATATATCTAAAGATGATAGTCCACTAGCAGAATGGTTACAAGAAAAAAAATCCTTTGCTAGATGGTAAAAATTCTAATTGGTTACCTGCGGATAATTCTAATGATGAGATGAATATTG
The DNA here is from genome assembly GCA_029448705.1 of Adansonia digitata. Taxonomy (NCBI): domain Eukaryota; kingdom Viridiplantae; phylum Streptophyta; class Magnoliopsida; order Malvales; family Malvaceae; genus Adansonia; species Adansonia digitata. The sequence continues at coordinate 7,507 of JAQSVH010204090.1, forward strand.
AACAATCACATCAATCTCATAAATGAGATGTGCCTCATACAAGTTTAAGCATAAGAATGAGCCAAAGTGACAATGGTGAGGGTTTAAGTCCACCTGATGAAGGTGATGATGGTGTGGTAATATTATTGCCGATTTTAGTGATGATGGGGGTCAAAATAGACCTTGTAACCCATTTGAAAGAGAATTTGGGTTTGTTGCCACTAGTGAATATCAGAAAGATAGAAGTGTTAGAGGTCCATCAAAAAGAAAAGGCAAAAAGCACTAATATGACCTCATGGTTATCTACCTAGTTATGGTTGTTATCCACCAAATTATCCTTATCAATCCCAAATGTATCCTCCACCACAGATGTATCCCCCACCTCGAATGTATCATCCTAAAATATATCCTCTACCTCCAATGCATCAAGGAGAGAATGTCCATTTATATGGGTTTTTTTTAGATAAAGGCCACAAGAATGAGGTTAAGGTAGTTCTGAAAATAACGGTGAAGAATTTAATCCTCATTGTATCAAGGAGAGAATGTTTGAAAATGAAGGTGAAAAATATATCTTCCACCTCCAATGTATCAAGGAGAAAACATCTGTTTATATGGTTTTTTTAAGATAAAGGCCACAAGAATAAGGTCAAGGTAGTTCTGAAAATGAAGATGAAGAATTTGATCTTCGTTGTATTTCAACATATGGTAAAAATTAGGGTTTGTCTCAATATTTTATTTTCTTGATTGTTAAATATAAATGCTTGACATTTTGCACATTTTTGTATTACCAATTATTAATTTTCCTATTTCCTAAAAATTCATAAATAAACATGGAACTTTTCTAATATGAATATTCTACTATAATGACAAAAAATTAGTGAATAATTTTTTTCTCATATAAATAAAATTTCTTAAAATGTCATGAACCACATCAGAGCTTGACAATCATCTAATCACTGAAAAATTGCATTTGAAAACTCAGAGCAAAGTATCTTTTGGCCAACCTCATAAAAAATGTTGTCCAGCATTATACCTTGAAGGGCCACCTAAGTAGTTTCAAATAGTTTTGGTCTAGCCTGATTCACAAAGGTGAAAATTGGAAATGCCTGCAACAAAATTCCTTTAATTCTGTTAGCTTCCTAGAACAAAGCATTACAACAAGTGAAAAAGAACAACAAATGACACTTAACGCTTAATTTACCTCTAATATAATTAAGAAATATATTAATAAAAATCAACTGGCAAATTAAAATTCAAAAGGATAATCTTAATTACATTTGTTTTCAATGAAACACATTATTGCAACTGAATGGTGCCATAATTGGTTCAGCAAAGCATCTATCGTTTGTGACTACTCGAATAAGTTCTCCTCCAATATTAATTCTGAAACAAACTATACAATTACCATTTTTATTAAACTCAATCCATGAAGTGAGATTAAGATCCATAGAAAGAGGACAAATCACTTGTTATTTTTCCTTTTCATCTCAATAACAATGCAAAAAATACAATTTCAACAATCCATGATAAATGTGGATAGAGTCACAGCTAAAAACCTCCATTGGGTCAGGCTACAACTAACAAAACTATAAAGGATAAAATCAAAGTCATGCTGTAGCTTCGACAAACCCAGTGTTCCAAAATACAAGACCTAGGAGAACCTGGCAGGGCTTTTGGTCCCGTATCGGAGCTATGATGGGAAAAGGCAATAGTTATGGCAACTTTTTGAATAGATCCCATAACACTACGCACACATTGGTGAGCCATAATAGCCATATATCCGTCAAGTGGTTCTCAAAAGTGAATTAGAACACATGGTCAAGATAGATATAAGGTTATAATTATCTGGCTTACCATTAATAGCTAGGTTGTTCCTACCAAGGCTCACTTTAAATGAAAAAGCCAAATGCAATGTTCGAGTTACTCCAGGCCTATCTTGGAATATAAAAGTTAAAGGTTAAAAAATATAAAAAAATAATCATTAATCAGGGGGTAAATTAATTTTTTTTTAAAAACTAATACTAAGAATAATTATTCTAATGAGTTCCTCATCGTAGATAGTGTCGAATATAAGAATCCTACAGCTTATTTTGACAAAATATTGAATTTACAGCATTTAGATAAGTTAAACTGAAAAGGGGAAGGGTAAGAGGCATTATAGACCTGCCAAAGAATCCAACATTGGTACCCTAAAACTTTTCAAATTATTTTAAAGACTTTGTTATACAGTAGTCCTACTTTACCAACGAATTATGGTTCTGATACTGAGTATTAGGTAAATTAGTTAATCGAAATAATAAATAAGCCAATTCATTACGAGTGGAAACCAATTTGTATAAATCTTAAGTCAATGCAATTGATTATAATCAATTTTCAAAGTCTAAGAGTAAAAATGAATTCTTCAACTCAAATTTATTTTTTCTTAGAAGAAAAAAAACAACCTTAGCACTAGGTTGACATGTCACTATAATTATCTTAAGGTCTAGAGGTATGACTTGAAATTCGATGGCTTTTAGCATACATTTTTTAACAAAAGCTTTTGGTAAGCTCTAATGGCAATGTTGGAGTTAATTCAAGACCTAGTCTTTTGGCATTAGCTATTTTCTTCAAAATTTAGATATTATTTTAGTTTGAATAACCAGGTTGTTTAGATTTTTTTTTCTCTATTTCAGTTAATCAAAGATTGTAAGAGATTTGGCATTATATCCCATGATTTCAAGTCTTATGAGTTTATTCATAGAGCATTTGTTAGTCTTTTGAGAGCAGAGTGAAAAAAACTAGTTTGAGTGTTCAATAAAAATTATTCAACTACTGTCAATCTTTGATCTTGTCTTTGTGAATATTGAGTGTTTATTCTTTAACAGTGGCATTGGGCCACTATATGGCAGCCAATAATAAAAACCAAGTAGGTTTATCAATTCCAGTTTTCAATAGAACCAGTTATTAGTTTTGGTTTATGAAAATGAAGACATCTTCAGATCATATGATCTGTGGGAATTGGTTGAAAATGAAATTCCAAAGCTCAATGATCTAGATCAAGCCCTAAGAACTACAACTCAGTGAAATGAATTGAAGGAGAAATAGAAAAGGGATTCCAAAGCTCTATCCTTTATCCAGCAAGGGTTGGATGATGTAATTTTTCCATGAGTTATGGGTGTTGTCACCTCAAAGAAAGCATAGGATTTGCTTTATGAACAATATCAAGGTATAAATAGAGTGATGACAGTCAAACTATAGGCACTTCATCTAAATTTTGAGAATTTGCAAATGAAATCAACCAAAATAATTCAAGATTTCTTTGCAAAAGTCTCAACTATTGTTAATCAAATTCATTTTTTTAGAGAAGAATTAAGCAAGTAGAAGACGATGGAAAAGGTTTGATTCAACTGTTGCTACAATCGAAGAATTGAAGAACCTATCAAATTACTCACTCATGGAACTAACAAGTTCGCTTGAAGCTTATGAACATCGATTTAGTAAACCAATTGAAAAGGTTGAATCTTCCTTGGAGAATTCAGTCAAAATTCAATTTGAAAAAGAAAAATGGAAAAAGCTCGAGAAGAAACAACAGAGGAAGGGGACATAGTCATATACTCTGGAATCGTGGAAGAGGATGTGATGGAAGAGGTCACAGTAGAAACTCTACTAGATGTAATTATGCTAAATCTCAACCATGTTCTTATTATGGTAAGACTAACCACTTAAGAAAGATTGTTGGCATAAAAATAATTTTTGAAATACTATACAATGCTACAATTATGGCCACTATGCTGAGGATTGTGAATTAAAAATCAAAGGCAAAGCTAACTTTCATGAAAAGAATGAAAAAAGTGAGGAAAATTTGTTTGTTGCTTGTTTGACTATTGATGCAAATATGTTCGATGATACCTGGTATCTAAATAATGGTTGCAGCAATCATATGATATGAAAAAGGGAGTGGTTAATGGAGATTGATGAAACAGTGAAGTCATAAGTCACAATAGGCAACAATAATCAGTTATAGGTGTATGGTTTGGTCTTATTGCTGTCAATTATAAATATGGTAGGAAACATATTCATGACGTTATGTATGTTCATGGTTTGACTAAGAATCTTCTTAGTTTAAGTTAATTGATGAGACAATGTTATTATGTCTTGTTTGTTAATGACAAGTGCATGATTTTTTATAAAAAGGATGAGAAGTTTATTTATTCAACTATGATGACTATAAATAAAATGTTTATTATCATTTTTTTAACTTACTTATAAGAAGGATGAGAAGTTGATTTATTCAACTACGATGACTATAAATAAAATGTTTATTATCATTTTTTTAACTTACTTTAAATGCTTTCAAAGCATTAAGTAATGATTTAGCATTGTGACATAGAAGATATTGTCATCTCAATTCGATGGACTATGACAGTTGCATAAGAAAAATATGGTTTCAAACCTTCTATTAATAGAATCAGATAAGAAAGTTTGTAAAGCTTGTGTTTTTGGAAAGCAGCATCATGACAAATTTCCTATACGAAGGCTTGGAGAGCAACTAGCCATTAATGTTGTTACATTCTGACATTTGTGGTCCTATGCAGTCAGCCTCATTAAATGAAAGAAATATTTTCTAATTTTCATGGATAATTTTTCAAAAATGACATGGGTGTATTTTTTGAAAGGGAATAGTGAAGCCTTTGAAGTATTCAAGCAGTTTTAACCCATAGTGGAAAAGCAATCTAGACACTTAATCATGATTCTTTATACTGACCATGGGGGTGGATTTATTTCCTAAGAATTCAACCTATTTTGCATAATTTTTGGCATACAAAGATAGCTCACAACAAGCTACACTTTCTAGCAAAATGACGTAGCAGAGAGAAAAAATGGACCATTATTGAAGCAGCAAAAAGCATATTGAAGGGCAAAAATCTTCCTAAGATTTTTTACGCAAAAGCTATGACTATTGCAATTTATATCCTCAATCGTTTTCCCACTCAAGTGGTTGAAAAATATACACCGTATGAAGCCTGGAGTGGAAAGAAGCCTAGTGCAAGCTATTTAAGGATTTTTTTTATTCCATTGCATATGCTTTAATTCCATCTAAATCAAGGAAGAAGCTAGATGATAAAAGTGTTTCATTGGGTATAGCATAGAAACGAAAGCCTATAGAATTTTAATCTAGTTTCAATGAAAGTGATTCTAAGTCATGATGTCATATTTAATGAAGATGAAGAATGGGATTGGAAAGATATATGAGTAACTCTTACTCTTTTAGATGTTGTGAATTCAGATTCACTTAAACCAGCTTCTCAACAATAGACTCTACTCCTAATTCTCCTCCAAGAAAGGTAAAAAATTTATCTTAAATTTATGTGTAATGTGAATTAGCATTTTTTGCCATGGAAACCTTGTTGCTATGAAGATGCAGCTAATAGTGAAGAGTGGGTCAAAGTTATGGAGAAGGAAATTTCTATAATCGAACAAAATAATACTTGGAGTTTGGTTGATTTACCTGATGACAAGGAAGCTATTAGTTTGAAGTGGATATACAAGTACAAGTTCAATCCAGATAGCTTTCTCCAGAAGAATAAAGCACAACTTGTTGTGAAAAGGTATGCTCAAGTCCCATGAATTGATTTTACAAAAACTTATGCACTAATGGCTAAGTTTGATACTGTGATAACTATCTTGTCTATAGCAGCTCATAACAGCTGGACATTTTATCAACTTGATGTAAAATCAGCATTTCTAAATGATGATTTACTTGTGGAAGTATACATTAAGCAACCTAAAGGCTTTGAGAAAAAGGGGCTAGAGCACAAGGTTTACAAATTGCACAAAGTACTATATGGACTCAAGCAAGCTCTGAGAGCCTAGTATAGTAAAATTATTATTTTGGAAAGAATAATTTCATAAGAGTGCAAGTGAGCCAACTTTATATGTTAAAACTTTCAAAAAAGGATTTCTAGTTGTTTGTTTATGTGTTGATGACTGATATACATTTGCAATTCAGTTAAGATGATGGTAGGTTTTAAAAGGTCAATGATGGATGCTTTTGAAATGTTTGATTTGGGTTTATTATGGTTTTTTTGGGCATTGAATTTATTCATGATGCCGATGGAATCTTTATTCATTAAAGGAAGTATGCACTTGACCTTTTAAAGAGAATGGAGATGTCAAATTGTAGAGCTGCGAAGACTCCACTAAACACTAATGATAAGTTGTCTTTGGAAGATAGGGCTGAGAAAGTAGATGAGAAGCATTTCAGAAGCATGGTTCTCACACATACAAGACCTGATATTATGTTTGGTGTGAGTCTTATTTCCAGGTTCATGCACAGTCCAAGCAAGTTATTATCTTGGAGAACAAAAAGGATTCTAAGATATGTTTAAGGGACAATGAATTATGGCATCAGAGATGTGAAGAGAGGAATAAATGATCTCACTGCATTCACTGAAAGTGATTAGGCTAGTTCTATAGATGATAAGAAAAGCACGCCAGGTTTTGTTTTCAAGCTAGGGTTAGGAGCTATCTCATGGATGTCAAAGAAATAATCAAGTGTTGCTTTGTTAAGCGCAGAAGCTGAATACATTACTACCATAAGCATCAACATGTCAAGCGACTTGGTTGAGAAGAACTCTATCTGATTTAAAGCAAAAACAATAGCAGCCTACAATCTTGTTTTATGACATTAAGTCTACTATTGCTTTGTCCAAAAATCCAATGCAATAGGGGAGGTCCAAGCATATTAAGATACGCCACCGTTTCATTTATGAATTAATTACCAAAGGAGAAGTTTTGTTGCAGTACTATAAGATAGAAGAATAGCCAGTGAATTTACATACTAAAGCACTAGATGAATAGAAGCTCAAGAAATTTGATCCATGATTGGTGTTTAACCTTTGTCTTGAATTAAGGGAAAGATTGTTGGAGCTAATTCAAGACTTGGTCTTTTAGCATTAGTTGTTTTCTTTAAATTTCAGATATTATTTTAGTTTGAATAATTAGTTTGTTTAGATTTTTTCTCTGTTTTAGTTAATCAAAGATTGTAAAAGATTTGGAATCATATCCCATGATTTCAGATCTTATCAGTCCATTTATAGAGCACCTATTAGTTTTTTGAGAACAGAGTGAAAAAGACTAGTTTCAGTGTTCAATAAAAATTATTCAGCTATTGTCATTCTTCGATCTTGTCTTTGTGAATTTATTGAGTGTTTATTCTTTAATGGGTAACCATTTTAATCGGTTAGAATAATTTTTATTTAACTTATTTTATTTTTTTACCTATTTTATTACATAATAATACATTAAATTGTTATAATTATATAAATATATTATAAGTTACCTAAATCATTATCATTAAAAAGAAAATTTTAAAATTACCAATAAATATTATAGTTATATAAATTATATTATTGTATCCACAAATTTCATGTAAAAAATGATAAAAAAATTATAGATAAATAAATCAGCTTTGTTTATCAAACTTGAATTATAATCTCTGGATATTCTTTACAATAAAGAAATGCTTTGATTCTTTTATTCAATAAAAACTTTGATCCAAGGGCTATCAGACTTGATCTTGGATTAATGAAGTTCGCTTCAAGGGCCTTGTGGACTTGATCTTGACAAACGGAATTCATTTCCATTCTGTCATCAGAATAGGATTGAGGAGCAGCTTCTTGAAGAAAGAGAACAGGTTCTTCATGTTTTTCACATTCGTGAGAGAAACCTTCTTAAAACTTTGAGAGAACTTAAATCTTCAAAACTGCTTTTTCTCTTTAGGCTTGTCAATTGTACTGAATGGCATTAGTGGAGGGCTTTTTAATAGTGCTAATTGTCGTAACATGCCCGGAGGTGGATCCTCGTAGACTTATAGGAGCATATGACTAAAAATATTTCTCTGACTTGGAAACGTCTTCTTGACCGAGACTTTTTGTTAGCTGTAATGGAGAGATTGAACCAAGAGGGGGGTGAATTGGTTCAATAAAAACTTTGTAAAATTGAAAATTTAAAAATTTAAACAAGATAAAGAAGAGAGACAAATCAACAAAGGATGTATAGAGGTTCGATCCTTTAATTCAGCACTTACGTCCTCTTTTCTTGGTACCTCCTTACCAAGGCGATTTCCACAACTCACTAAAGAAATTTGTCACCTTTAAGGATAAAGTATAACCTTACACAACTATCTTTTAAGGCTTAATAGAACCTTTCAAATCCCTTGAGAATTATACCCCAAACTCTCAAGTATTTTCACTCACTTTCACTCAACCCCTTTT
>JAQSVH010204111.1:5351-15740 GCA_029448705.1 Adansonia digitata
CTATGAAAATTTAAAATTTTTTATCTTAGACCTCTCGAATTAAGATCTCAAAAATTCAATTTTTAAAATCTTATCATCACCTAACTTTGATTGCACTTTCTTGGCCTACCTTTCATGCTTAATTTCATATTGTTATAATCAATTTCCAAATCCGAGTACTATAATGCTTAAATCAAACTTTTCAACATATTGTTGCCTTTTGATTGTTGACTTTATTTATAATTGACTTTTAACCTTTTGTTGACTTTTGATTTAACTTTTCAACCAAGCCTCTTTTCATTTCAATCCTCTTATCTCTCTCAAGATGTGTAAAACAATCAACTTTGATCATACTCGAATTTTTGAGACTTCGTGTTCGAAGTTATCTTTTCTCCCTCAATTAAGTCCAAGTGTTTTTTCTTATCAAACTAGTCCTTGGAATCATTATGAAACCTAAGTTAGACCTTTTAATCATCAACACCTCATTCGAAAATATTTGAACTAAAAAAATACTGATCAATTTGTAAAAATTGAAAAAAAAGTCAATTAGAGAATCCAATATCTACTTCGATATGGAATTGTATAAATTTGTTTATAGCATTGTTTTGAGGGCAAAAGACTCTAAAAGATTGTATTTCCATGATTAAGATAAATTATTATCCGTATCCATTCCCTTCCTTATTTAGAATAAAACATTATTGGATGAGTTATGCATCATTATAATTTAATTGAAATTGTAACAATTTTATAATGGCATCCAAAGTATTTTATTATATATTTTTTTATTGTAATTAACTTTTAGTAGCATTTTATAATTACTATTAAATATATTAATGTTGGCACAATAATATGCTTTTATATGGCTATTAGAAGCAAATCAAACTGCAGTAATTTATATTTTTATAGCACTTTATAAATGCTTTTAAAAAGTGCATGAGTGCAACCATAAATTGAAAATAGTAGCATTTATGTAAGTGATGTTTTATGGATGTAAAAATGCTATCAGAGAGAAAAAGCTGCGACCGCTTATAAAACGCTTGCAAAAGTGCTATCTTATCTCTATAAAATTTTCACATGCTATAAAATGACTTTAATGATGTAATATGACCCTGAAGACCTAGCTTTGGATGGAAATTACTAAAATTACCTTTAAAAAAAGCATATTTTGACGTAAAAGTATTAATATGACTTTAAAAAGTATCAAAATAATTTTAAAAGTTTGATTTTGACATAGAAGAAATAACACGACCTTAAAAACCCAATTTTGGATAAAAATTATTAAAATAACCTAAAAGAACATATTTTGATAAGCAAGTGCTAACAAACTCCAAAGATACTAAAGTGACCTCAAAAGTTTAATTTTGACACAGAAATACTAATACGGCCTTACGTACCCAGTTTTGGAGGAAAAATACTAAAGCGTCTTAAAAGACATATTCTAACATAAAAGTGTTAATATGACTCTTGATGAAATGAACTCAGTATGAGTTAAGTGACTCGGTACCCTTATTGGGATTGGCCAAGCTAGGGGAAGTGTCAAAAAGTTATGATTTTTTTCAAATACAATAATATGAGCAAATATAAATGGATGAAACTAAGCTTAAATCCCAATTTCACTTTGAAAAATCTTTATTATGAAAATACAAAATAAAATAAATAACGACAATCTCAACAACAAGTACGGAAATAAAAGTACATGGCATGAACAAAAATCAAATAACATAAAACAACAATAACAACAAAAATATTTTCTTATGGAAGTTAAGTATAATAATAAATTACAAACATGATAATAAATCAAAAAACAAGCATGAAAATAAATGACAAGGCATAAATTTAAATAATAAAAATCAAATAACATAAATTAATATAGCAACAATAAAACAAAAATACTTTCATCAGAAATTTAAACATGCAACACAACTAATAATCTTAAAAATAATTTAAACAACATAGTTGCTTAAATTTTGGCCTCCAAAATTGATTGTTACACTGTAAACTCAAACATTCCCTAAGCTTAACTTAGAATCATCAAACTTTATAGTAAAAAAAATAGAAGAAATAACTTGAAGAAATAAAATGAAATCAAAATTTGGAATAGAAACAAGTAAGTTTAAACATGAAATTAATCACAAAAGGTAAAGGAAACGAAAACAAAGTAACAATATACCTTGAATCAAAATTGAAAATTTCTGTCTTTTTCTTTGGTTTTTTTTTCTCTTCCTTTTTCTCAAGTCCTTTTCTTATGCCTTACACATATTCTACATGTCGTAAGAAGATGATAACAACCTCCCTACCACTTTCTCCAAATTCAGCCAAGGTGCCCAAATCACCTCTCTCTCTCTCTCTCTCATATTCATGCATATTCTTCAGGTCGTAAAAAGAAGATAACAGCCACCCTATCTCTTTTACAAATTGGGCCAAGGTAATAAAATCACCTCTCTTTCTCTCTCTCTCTCTCCCCTTTTCTTTTTACTTTACGTTTTAGCCATAATTAAATGCATCAAGATGGCTAATCACCTTTCTGTAATCTTCCATAAGGTTCCACAATGGTGACTCACCCTTTTTTCTTTTACTCTCTCTTTTAATTATTTGCATATTTTTTCTAAAAATTATACATGATACATTAAAAGAGCAACTTAAAATATTCACATGTACAAGTTTAATTTAAAAATTCAATAAAAATTTTATATGCAAAGACTTTAATGGAAAATTTCGTATGTGACAAGCTTAATTAAAAATCTTATATTAAGAATCTAACTGTGATAAAGATAATTAAAAATATTTTACGTGATTGAAAAAAATTTAAAATTATGTGAAGTGATTAAGGAGAAAAAAAATGCTAGTTTGAGTGGTCAATGATTTGAGGTAAATTAGTTATTGGGTGCTCGAATGAAATTAGTTGTTTATACTATTATTATATATAAGTAAGTGATTAAGGAGGAAAAAATGCTAGTTTGAGTGGTCAATGATTTGAGGTAAATTAGTTATTCGGTGCTCGAATAAAATGAGTTGTTTATACTATTATTATTGTATAAATAATATTTAAAAAAAATAAAAATATTAACCAAACAAAATCCAAAATAAAACTACAAATGAGGACAACAAATATATTAAAATAGTAACAATTAATAGACAACAACTTAAGCTTAGCATAGCAATTGTTATTATGTCGTCGGTATTTTAATTTTTTAACAAAAACAACAAGCATCTTTATTGAACTAGGACATGCTCAACCAATAGCAAAGTGACGGAGGAGGCTTCCCCAAAGTGTTGAGGGTACATTGATGAGATCATATGATTGGAAGCATGGTGCCGTAAAGAGCATATCCCCGTTCTCAAGGAATGGCTCAAATCACAGATGTCTCCAGTTACTATCCGCGGGACCATGAGAATGATTTTTCCATAGCTTGCATAGAATAAGACAAAATACGTTGTCTATCTCTAACTTATTTTTAGATGATATTACATGTACCAATATAATTAGGATCTTGATAATGTTATAGAAGGTTAAACATAAAATCACTTAATTAAGTGGATTTTTGTTATATTTATATAGGTATAATAAAGGTATCGCATAGCTTAAACTTTGCATCATAAGCATAAGATATCTATCAAGGGACAACAAACAAAGGGAATCGTACTCCAATATCCTGTAAATTTTAAATAATAACGTTTGTGGATGGAAACAAAATTAATACTGAAGTAAAGAAAACAAGCATTGATGTGATTCGATAAGGATGATTCACAAAAATTTCTACCTTCGGCAATGACAGAAGATCGTTGCCCGAAACAAACTTTGTCACCGTTGCCCTATAATACTAAAAGCCACAAACTGGAAGTCATTGAGTTCGTCAGCATTCAAAAATAGAACAACAACAATGTGCGAAAGTCAACCTATTACCTTTTGAAATATTATGAGTATTAACATTTTATGAAATTTATATTTTCTTTTGCTAATACCATCGTGGGATATTTGAAAAACTAAATAAGAAACAGTCCAAACTATTATTTTTTTATAAAAATTATCACATACACAAATAGTCATGCTTGTAAATTTTACGAATAAAGTTATAAAACTAATACATAACTTTATGATAAAAAGTAAAGCATATAACAACTTTTTAATTCATTTGTGAAATTAAAAAAATTTCAATGCTAATGTACGGAAAAATTATTGCCACTTATCAGTTACCATACGAAAGACAACAGACAAGAAAGCAACCAATAACAAAGGAGCTAATGAAACAAAAAAGTGTGGAGCAATAAGTTACAAATGGTTATGGGTTGAACACATCCCAAGGTTCCACATCATGAAAAAGTTCATCCCAGCTACCACAATTGCTTTCGTCAACCACCAAAGATCTTTTCTCTCGGAATTCTTCATTGGTGGCCTGGTCTCCCCACCCACTTTGATTGACATCATTGAGTGAACCTAGCTGCTGATCATCGTCCTCCTGGTCATTCATTAACAAATTTTCCCACCACATAAGGTCATTATTGTCACTAGGGACATGGTAACTGCTGTTGTTCCAGCGGTCACGTAATATCAAAATGCGACTTGTTGTTGCTGCTGCATAGTAGTTATTGTTGTTGGTGCTGTGGTTTTTGCTGTTTCCATCCAACCTTACTGGAAAACTCTTCTTTGATAAGGTTTGAGGCCGAGGCTTGATAACTTTAAATTGGGATTTGGGTAATGTTTAAGTTTCAAGTCTTCTTTGGGAGGATTGAACTTTTTTTGCAAGTGTGTGTTCCAATAGTTTTTCACATCATTTGCTGTTCTTCCGGGTAGTCTACCGGCAATCAATGTCCATCTGCACTTGTTAATTAAGTTGGAAAAGAAATATTATCAAGCATATTAATTAATGATTTTACTAAGAAATGTTTAAATGTAGCAATTTAAGATTACTGTATTTAATAATTTCAAATAATATCCTTAAAACACTAGTTAAAAGATTTTTTAATTAATTTCACAATAAAACAACTTGATCCTATTGTGCCTGACAATATATCCATTAATGACAGAGAGAGAATGGGAACTGAATTCTCTATGTCATAATGTGGCTGACAAATCCCACTACCATCAAAGTAGGGGGAAAACAGACAAAATGCCCTGAAATTGTTTTGAAAGGTTTTAATTCTAAATGACGAGTTGGGTCAGATTCAATTAATGGATTACAAAGGGCACTGTTTTCCAACTTTTTAAATAGTATTTGCTTTTTTTTTTTATACAGAAGCAAAGAGGAAAAAGAAAAAAAAAATTCATACAAAAGCAAATAAAATTTTATAAAAATAATATCACAAAACGTAAATATATTTTAAAATAACAAAATGCACGATTCTAATTTTATATAAACTATTTAAAATGGAAACTATCATTTTGGTCCTCTCATACGTTGAATGTTGAAGATCAAAGAGCCATTTTGTCAATTATTTCTTGTGGCAAATTACTGTCCTCACTCAAGCAAAACGTCAATTATTTATTCTTGTGAAAGTTATGTTCCTAATAGTTGTATATTCTTATTCAAACTAATTTATTTTGAATTGTATATCGTGAAACATAAAACCATCATAAAGAAGTTATAAACTGTTATAATTATAAAATACTTACGTGTCAAATTTATATTTTTAAAATTTTTATGTCATTTTATTGTCAAGATAAGATTTTGACAATTCTTATAACTATCATGTCTTCTTATTATTGAAGTAAGCAAATCTTTTTATAGGTTCAAGTAGAAGAATACTTAGGAATAGTAAATGAATGCTTATTACCTAAATAAGTTCAATAAATATAATCCATTATAAAAACTCCATTTGGCATCTTATTTAAGGGTTTATGAAAGTGTTTTCATGTGTTAATCAGGCTTATGATATAAAGTTACCCATATATGAATTGTTATATTTTGATTTCATATGAATCCTAATAAAGGATGCCTAAATATGGTGATTTTGGATGTGGCAGGAGGAATGCGAAGGTAAATCAATAGTCAAAAACTGATAGATTATTCATCATTCCAAATGATAATGAGGATATATATATCATTTATTCTTGACTTAAGTTAACTTGACAAAGTTTTTTTCAAAGATAATGAATTTAGAATATTGATAACATTTTATAATTCACAAAGTTAACTACGAGTTGCAAGAACTAATATAGCAAGATTGCATGAGTAGATATTGCATAATACTCACGGTATTTCCGAAATACAGTAAAATAATTGAATTATGCTAATGAATTGATTATTAAAAAGTTGTGCCTAGATGACTTGACTCTAAACATTTAGATAGTCAAGATGCATTGTTAAACATTCTTTATTAACTATCTTTATTAAAGTTTGAATTATAATTTTTATTTATTGTCAACACGTTAAAAGTCTAACGGGTAACACATAATATAAGTAAGATTTTAAAGAAACAATTTAAAGAAAGCAAATTAAAGTGTTTTAAGGACTTAACTGAAAGGATGTAAATACTTCATCTAGGGTCAGACCTTAAATAAAATGATATAAATCCTTGCTTAAGCTATGCACCCTAAACTAACCTAGCCTCCTCATATTTGTTGCACCCCCTCTCGCGCACTCGAGAGTGAAGAGGAAAAGTTCTTAGTCTGCCAAGATCAAAAGGAATAGTCACTTTTTTTTTGTTTTTCCTGAAAACAATCTTTCTATCACAAGGCTTGAATCCTTCTTGTGAAGGTTCTTGTAAGGATAGTTTTATTCTTATTCTTGACTGAGCATAAGCACGTTGGCTGGACTCCCTACATTTCATATATAGCAACATGCTTATGTTTCCTTCACAAAATATTTAGAACACCAAACCGGATATCTTGTGTTTTGATTCGCTTTAAAACCAAATTAAAGCTAACTAAATGCACTTATATCTTAATAAATAAGGTTAAAGGAAAAAAGAGACAGTTGAAGAGAGAGAGAAGGATTAAGATGAAGATATTTCTTAGTTGAAGATTTTAAATAGCAATTACGATGTGATGTAATAGTTATTATTTTGTAATGTTGGCTTATTTTACTATAGATTCCATTATAGTTGAAATGTGAGTAAGTAAAGTTTCATAGCGTTTAAACTTTCTTTTAATTTATAACTTTCAATTTTTTTCCTTTTTAAAACAAAACAAAACAAACTACTTTTAATATCCTTAAAAAGGATTTTTTATGATTATAATTATAATTATATTTTGTTATAAGTTTTATAAAATAAAATAATCATTGTGATAATATTCATTATATATGCAATCATAGTATGCGTGACGCAAAAATAATACTTTGCAATTCCAATTTAAATTTTTCTTATTGACAAAATGCAATCAACATGAAAACTTCTAAATTATTAATTACTTATTCAAGTTTGATCACTTAATGATATTAATATTTTTTTAACAAAAATATCATAAAAAATTTTGTTGAGGTGACAATGTAAAGATATATTAACTGCCAACGCAATAAAATATAAATCTATAAACAAAACATAAGACAATTCCTCCAATAGCAAAATCCTTTGATGATATTAGCGTGCTTGTATCTCAGCTCATATAAGAGACGATTCAAATTGATATTTTTTATATATTAAAAATTAAAAAAAAAAGAAAAAAGAAAAATTTATTTTATTATTGGCAAATACTTGTGTAGTTCCACTTACTTGTTACCTAGGAGGTTATGGAGGCGAATGATGAGGTCAACTTCATCAGCTCCAAAAGCTCCTCTATTGATGTTTGGCTTCAGATAATTCAACCACCTCAATCTACAGCTTTTTCGGCATCGATTCAAGCCTGCCAATATGCAAACAAAATTGGCCAAACTCTTCATTACGATCATCAGGCACTTCAAATCATCTTGAACTTAATCTTCAGGCCGATGAAAACTAAATGAACTTTTAAAAAAAAAACTTTTCATCTAGTCATTTACCTGCTCTAGAAGGCACTTTATGCCATTTTCCTTCTCCAAATTTTCAATGCATTTCTTGAGAAGAAGGTCTTCTTCTTCGGTCCATGCACCTTTTCTAACACTTAGAGATGAGCCTTCCACAGGGTCTACGTTGTGAATTTCAATGTTAAACGTCATCTTAGATAGGTACTTGGAGATTTTACTCTTTCACATTCCGAAACCCCATTTATTTATAGTTTCCAATCCCTCTGTGATAGAGAAACAAAAGTGAAAAGCCCTTGGTCAACGGCAACGTGCATAATTTTCTATCCACACACTAGGTTCCAGAAGAGTAAGTTAGAGACAGCTACCATTCCAACTATATTCCAAACCTTTCAATTTAGCTTTACATATATTTGATGGTAGTTTAAAAAATTTTGGAAAAAATTTAATTGGATTGATCGGTCGGATTCGTTTAAATCTAAAATTGAAAGCTTATTCAATAAAAAAAAAATCAAAAAACTTGTAAAAAATCAGTTTAATTGATAAAGAACTAGATTAACCGATATTTTATCATAATTTATTTATTTATTATTTGTAAATGATAAGATTTGAACCTTTATTATCTTAGTTATATACTAAAAACCATACATTTTCATCTGCTAAGCCAACAATTTTATTAAAAGGAAAAAGATACAAAAGAAAGCCAAAAGGCTCGTTTGCCCAAAATACACCGAACATATATCATCTCAAGTGCCAAATCGGAGAACTCCTCAACCAAATTTCCTAGATTAAAGCCTAAAAGAAGAAAAACAACCTCCCCAACCAACTGATACAAACATAACAACGAAAACATTTACAGTGATTCTCACAACAAAGGTCAATACGTCACCACTAGATGAAAGCAAATAAGAACACCTCAATAGAGAACGAACACTGCTCACCACAATAAAAATGCATAGAAAAACTATTAAATCAAAAACTTTTTATTAACTATTTAATATGTAATATCAAAATTATACATTTAATATTTAATTTATTTTTATTTGAATAACATTCAGTTCGATTTTTTATTCATTAAGTTTAGAGTTTTTTTTAATATATTTTGCTACAATAACTAATTAATTTATATGAATATATTGCTTTTTTAATCATTTGGGAAGGTATGAGAAATTAGTTTTAGTAGAAAGGAAGAATATTTATATTTAGACCTTAGTTAATGCTACGTCAAATAGCAGATTAGTTCACGTCTGAATTGTTATTAATTTAGTTTTAATTCCTTGTCTAGCCACATGATAATTTTGTGCAACTTTTCTTAATTAAGGAATAAGCTGTTCAATTTAATTACCCAAACTGTTTTTCTTTTTCTTTTTGTATTTTTAAGATTTAATTGACTAACATCTAACTTAAAATCAGTTGAAAAAAATGAAAAGTACATTTGTTACATTTATATGTGATAAGAATATCTTAGTGCGCGTGTTTATTTGAATGTTTTTGATTTTAGACTTCTAAAGAATTTTAAAACAAACATATATGATATCGGCTTATAGCCTTATACCTTGGGTTGATTTCATAAATTCCTCGTTCTAGGAGAGTGAAACTCAAAGTATCTGTGTTGAAATTTTAACTTAAATCGTTGAAATTTTATGTTTTTATAGGTTACGTTTGAAAACTTGGATCTCAAAAGATAGAATTGAATTTCAAAAATAGTGTAAGTTGTGTGATAAAATAGATGTAAGTGTAACATTCATGATTATTTTTTAAATTCATGAATTTGTCATATACTTATTTAGTAGTGAATTTGAAATTCATGGTTTTATACCTTTCAAGTATAAAATTATATTAAAAACTTAACAAATTTTATACATCATGCATGGATTTCATTCTCACAATTCATATAACAAATGAACTTCATATCAAAATTTTCAATTCAAGTTCCCAGATATAGCAATTAAGAATTTTAAATAGGGAGCTAAAATTGATTGTGATTATAAAATTTTCTATAGGATGCCTACAAGAGCTACTAGGCCATGACCGCATATCATTGTATCATGATTTTTATAAAAATCAATGATTAAAATGGACGATCTATTGTTTTGACGGCTTAAACCAATAGAAAATGATTTTGATGGAGATCAACTAGCACAAACACCTATTTCCAACCATTCTTATGATCATTTGCAAGGAATTAGAGTTCCAATACTAGGGCAAAGACTAAACACATGGAGCAAGCTTTGCAAGGACTAATCATGAAAATACAAGCAAAGGAGGCTATTCAAAATGCATCCGATGCATTGCCAAGATTGATCACTCTCCTACATTGTGTTGAGGTTAAAAAGAAAATATGAATAAAGCTTGGAGCCCAATTCACATGTCCAAGATGAATGGAGCCCAATTTGCATATATTAATGGGCCTATAGATTAGGATTTCAGATTTTCTGATTTAATGTACTTTTCAAGTTTTTAATTTATTTAGATAATTCCTAATTAGATTATGATAAGGAATAGACTTTATCTTTATTGATTAGGATTGTGT
>JAQSVH010204132.1:0-15737 GCA_029448705.1 Adansonia digitata
AATAATCTCCTTTCTTTTCATGATTAGGCACCATAAACACATTTTCCTCATTGGGATAAATGATATTGAAGCTTTGGCTTCATAAGAAAAACGTCCATTTTTTGCATTTTTAGAATTATTTTCTATTGGGACAAACACGCATTCACATAATAATCTTTTTTCTTTTTATGATTAGGCACCATAAACACATTCTCATCATTGAGATAAATGATATTGAAGCTTTGGTTTCATAAGAAAAACATCTTTTTTTACCAGTTTTAGAGTTAAAGTTCATTTTTTTGTTGGATAAATGCAGATTCACATAATAATCCCTTTTCTGTGAATGATTGGGCACCACAAATTCGTTCTGCTCATTGGGATAAATGAATTGATGCTTTGGTTTCATAAGAAAACCTTCTTTTTCTACCATTTTTAGAATTATTATTTGTTCATCAATTTGGACAAATACAGATTCACAAAATAATCTCCATTATGTTCACGATTAGGCACCATAAACACATTATCCTCTTTGGGATAAATGATATTGAAGCTTTGGCTTCATAAGAAAAACACCTCTTTCTACCATTTTTATAATTAAAGTTCATTTTTCAACTGGATAAATGTGGATTTACATAACAAGCTCTTTTCTTTTAATGATTGGGCACCATAAATTCTTCTTTGCACTGCGATAAATGAATTGATGCTTTGATTTCATAATAAATACTTCTTTTTTGGCCATTTTTAGAATTAAAGTTTGTTTTTCAATTGGGATAAACACGGATTCATATAATAATCCCCATTCTTTTCATGATTAGCATCATAAACACATTCCCATCATTGGGAGAAATGGTATTGATGCTTTGGTTTTATAAGAAAAACTTCTCTTTCTACCATTTTTAGAATTAATGTTCATTCGATGAATAAGAGAAACATAGATTCACATAATAATCTCTTTTCTTTTCATGATTTGGCACCATAAACACATTCTCTTTATTGAGATAAATGATATTGAAGCTTTGGTTTCATAAGAAAAACATCTCTTTTTACCATTTTTAGAATTAAAGCTTTTTTATTAAATTAGATAAACTCGGATTCACATAATAATCTCCTTGCTTTTAATGATTGGGCACCATAAATTCATTCTCCTTATTGGGATAAACGAATAGATGCTTTAGTTTCATAAAAAAAACTTGTCTTTTTACCATTTTTAGAATTAACGTTCTTTCATCAATTTGGACAAACATTGATTCAAATAATAATCTCCTTTCTTTTCGTGATTAGGCACCATAAACACATTCTCCTCATTAGGATAAATGATATTCATGTTTTGGTTTCATAAGGAAAACATCTCTTTCTACCATTATTAGAATTAATGTTCGTTCGTTGACTTGGACAAAAGTGGATTCACATAATAATCTCCCTTCCTTTTCGGATTCAGCACAATAAACACATTTGCCTCTTAGGATAAATCATATTAAAGCTTTGGTTTCAAAGGAAAAACATCTCTTTCTACCATTTTTAGAGTTAAAGTTCATTTCTCAATTTGGATAAACACGCATTCACATAACAAACTCCTTTCATTTAATGATTGGGCACTGCAAATTCATTCTCCTTATTAGGAAAAATGAATTGATTCTTTGGTTTCATAAGAAAAACTTCACATCCCACCATTATTTAGAATCAAAGTTCATCTGTCAATTGGGATAAACATGGATTCACATAATAATCTCCCTTGGATTTATGATTGGCACCATGAACACATTCTCCTCATTGTGATAAATGATATTGAAGCTTTGGTTTCAAAGGAAAAACATCTCTGTCTACCATTCTTAGAATTAAAGTTCATTTTTCAATTGGGATAAACACTCATTCACATAATAATCTCCTTTCTTTTAATGATTGGGCACCATGAAATCATTCTCCTCATTAGAAAATGAATTGAGGCTATGGTTTCATAAGAAAAGCCTTACATTCTAGCATTTTTTAGAATCAAAGTTCGTCTGTCAAATGGGATAAACATGCATTCATGTCATAATCTCCTTTCTTTTCATCATTGGGCACCATAAACACCTTTTCCTCATTAGGATAAATGATTTTAATGCTTTAGTTTCATAAGAACATCTTCTCTTTCTACCATATTCAGAACTAATATTCGTTCATCGATTTATACAAACACAAATTCAAATAATAATCTCGCTTCCTTTTGTGATTAGGCACCATAAAACACATTCTCCTCATTGGGATAAATGATATTGAAGCTTTGAGTTTCAAACGAAAAACATCTCTTTCCACGTTCTTAGAATTAAAATTCATTTTGCAATTAGGATAAACATGCATTCACATAATAATCTTCTTTCTTTTAATGTTGGGCACCATAAATTCATTCTCCTCATTGGGATAAATGAATTGATGCTTTGGTTTCATAAGAAAAACTTCACATCCCACCATTTTTTGGAATCAAAGTTCATCTGTTAATTGGGATAAACATGCATTCAAGTAATAATCTCTTTTTTTTTTCATGATTGGGCACTGTAAACACCTTCTCCTCGTTAGGATAACTGGTACTGATCTTTGCTTTCATAAGAAAAACTTCTCTGTCCACCAGTTTTAGAATTAATGTTTATTCGTCGATTTGGACAAACATGAATTCACATAATAATATCTTTTCTTTTCGTGATTAGGCACCATAAACACATTCTCCTCATTGGGATAAATGATATTAAAGCTTTAGCTTCATAAGGTAAACATTTCTTTTTGCCATTTTTAGAATTAAAGTTCCTTTTTCAATTGTATAAACTCAGATTCACATAATAATCTTATTTCTTTTAATGATTGGGCAGCACAAATTCATTCTCCTCATTGGGATAAATGATTTGATGCCTTGGTTTCATAAGAAAAAACATTAATACGGATTCACATAATAATCTCCTTTCTTTTCATGATTAGGCACTACCAACATATTCTCCTCATTGGGATAAAAGATATTCATGCTTTGAATTCATGAGAAAAACAATTATTTCTACCAGTTTTAGAATTAATATCCGTTTGTCGATTTGGACAAATGTGGATTCACATACTCTCTTCCTTTCGTGATTAGGCACCATAAACACATTTTCCTCATTGGGATAAATGATATTGAAGCTTTGGTTCCAAAGGAAAAACATCTCTTTCTACCATTTTTAGAATTAAAGTTCATTTTTCAATTAGGAATAACTATGCATTCACATAACAATCTCCTTTCTCTTTATGATTGGGCAGCACAAATTTATTCTCCTCATTTGGATATATGGATTGATGCTTTGATTTCATAAGAAAAACTTCGCATCCCACCAGTATTTAGATTCAAAGTTCGTCTGTCAATTGGGATAAACACGGATTCATGTAATAACCTCATTTCTTTTTATGATTGGGCACCATAAACATATTCTCCTCATTGGGATAAATGATATTGAAGCTTTGGTTTCAAAGGAGAAATGTCTATTTTAGCCATTTTCAGAATTAAAGTTCATTTTTCAATTAAGATAAACATGCATTCACATAATAATCTCCTTTCTCTTAATGATTGGGCACCACATATTCTGTTTTCTCATTGGGATAAATGATTGATGCTTTTGTTTCATACGAAAAACTTCACATCCCACCATTATTTAGAATCAAAGTTCATCTATCAATTGGGACAGACATGGGTTCAAGTAATAACCTCCTTTCTTTTCATGATTGGGCACCATAAACACATTGTCCTCATTGGGATAAATGATATTAAAGCTTTGGTTTCAAAGGAAAAACTTCTCTTTCTACCATTTTTAAAATTAAAGTTCAATTATTAATTAGGATAAACAAGGATTCAAATAACTATCTCCTTTCACTTCATGATTGGGCACCATAAACACATTCTCCTCATTGAGATAAATGGTATTGATGCTTTAGTTTCATAAGAAAACTTCACTTTCCACCATTTTTAGAATTAATTTTCGTTCATTGATTCGGTCAATTGGCATAAACATGGATTCACATAATAATCTTCATTCTTTTAATGATCAAGCTCCACAAATTCATTCTCTGCACTAGGATAAATGAATTGATCTTTAGTTTCATAAGAAATACGTCTCTTTTGGCCATTTTTAGAAATAAAGTTTGTTTTTGAATCGAGGTAATCACAGATTCACATAATAATCTCCTTTCATTTCATAATTGGGCACCATAAACACATTCTCCACATTGGGATAAATGATACTGAAGCTTTGGTTTCAAAGGAATAACATCTCTTTCTACCATTTTTAGATGTAAAGTTCATTTTTCAATTGGGATAAACACGTATTTACATAATAATATCTTTTCTTTTAATTATTGGGCACCACAAATTCATTCTCCTCATTGGGACAAATGAATTGATGCTTTGGTTTCATTAGATAAACTTCACATCCCACCATTATTTAGAATCAAAGTTTGTCTATCAATTGGGATAAACATGGATTCACGTAATAACCTCTTTCTTTTAATGATTAGGCATCATAAACACATTCTACTCACTGGGATAAATGATATTGAAGCTTTGGTTTCAAAGGAAAAAGATCTCTTTCTACAATTTTTAGACTTAAATTTCATTTTTCAATTAGGATAAACACGAACTCACATAATAATCTCCTTTCTTTTAGTGGTTAGGCATGACAAATTCATCCTCTGCACTGGGAAAAATGAATTGATGCTTTGGTTTCATAGGAAATACTTCTCTTTTGACCATTTTTAGAATTAAAGTTCATTTTTCAATTGGCATAAACTTGGATTCACATAATAATTTTCTTCTTTTTATAATTGGGCCCCATAAACACATTCTTCTCATTGGGATAAATAGTATTAATGCTTTAGTTTCATAAGAAAAACTTCACTTTTCACTATTTTTAGAATTAATTTTCATTTGTCGATTTGGTCAAACACAGATTCACATAATAATCTCCATTATTTTCGTAATTAGGCACCATAAACACATTTCATTATTGGGATAAATGATATTCATGCTTTGGTTTCATAAGAAAAACACCACTTTCTGCCATTTTAAGAATTAATGTTCATTCATCGATTTGGACAAACACGATTCGCAGAACAGTCTCCCTTCTTTTCACGACTAGGCACCACAAACACATTCTACTCATTGAGATAAATGATAGTCATGTTTTTGTTTCATAAGTAAAACATCTCTTTCTACCATTTTTAGAATTAATTTTCATTTGATGATTTGGTCAATCATGAATTCACACAATATTCTCCATTCTTTTAACGATTAGGCACCATAAACACATTCTTCTAGTTGGGATAAATGATATTGAAGCTTTGGCTTCAAAGGAAAAGCTTATTTTTTTACCATTTTTAGAATTAAAGTTCATTTTTCAATTGGGATAAACATGGATTGAAATAATAACCTCTTTTCTTTTCATGATTGGGCACCATAAACACATTCTCCTCATTGGGATAAATGATATTGAAGCTTTGGTTTCAAAGGGAAAAAATCTCGTTCTACCATTTTTAGAATTAAAGGTCATTTTTCAATTGGGATAAACATGGATTCACATAATAATCTGCGTTCTTTTAATGATCGAGCACTACAAATTCATTCTTCACACTGGGATAAATGAATTGATGCTATGGTTTCATAAGAAATTTTGGCCATTTTTAGAATTAAAGTTTGTTTTTCAATCGAGATAAGCATGGATTCACATAATAATCTCATTTCATTTCATAATTGGGCACCATAAGCACATTCTCCACACTGGGATAAATGATATTGAAGCTTTGGTTTCAAAGGTAAAAACATCACTTTCTACCATTTTTAAATGTAAAGTTTGTTTTTCAATTGGGATAAACACGAATTCCCATGATAACCTCCTTTCATTTCATGATTGGGCACCATAAACACATTCTCCTCATTAGGATGGTATTGATGCTTTAGTTTCATAAGAAAAACTTCACTTTCCATAATTTTTAGAATTAATTTTTGTTCATCGATTTGGTCAAGCACGGACTCACATAATAATCTCCTTTCTTTTCGTGATTAGGGACCATAAACATATTCTCCTCATTGGGATAAATGATATTGAAGCTTTGGTTTCATCAAAAAAACATCTCTTTTTATCATTTTTAGAATTAAAGTTCATTTTTCAATTGGATAAGATCGGATTCACATAATAATCTGCTTTCATTTAATGATTGGGCATCGCAAATTCATTCTCCTCATTGGGATAAATGAATTGATGCTTTGGTTTCATATGACAAACTTCTCTTTCTATCATTTTTAGAATTAATGTTCGTTCATCGATTTGGATGAACATGGATTCCATAGCAATCTCCTTTTCTTTTTGTGATTAGGCACCACAAACATATTCTCCTCATTGAGATAAATGATAGTCATGTTTTTGTTTCATAAGAAAAACATCTCTTTCTACCATTTTTAAAATTAATTTTTGTTTGATGATTTGGTCAAACATAGATTCACATAATAATCCTCCTTTCTTTTCATAATTAGGCACCATAAACATATTCTCCCAGTTGGGATAAATGATATTGAAGCTTTGGCTTTAAAGGGAAAACTTCTCTTTCTACCATTTTTAGAATTAAAGTTCATTTTTCAATTGGGATAAACATGGATTCACGTAATAACCTCTTTTCTTTTCATGATTGGGCACCATAAACACATTCTCCTCATTGGGACAAATGATATTGAAGCTTTGGTTTCAAAGGAAAAAAAATCTCTTTCTACTATTTTTAGAATTAAAGGTCATTTTTCAATTAGGATAAACATGGATTCACATAATAATCTCCGTTCTTGTAGTGATCGAGCACCATAAATTCATTCTTCACACTTGGATAAATGAATTGATGCTTTGGTTTCATAAGAAATACATATCTTTTGGCCATTTATAGAATTAAAGTTTGTTTTTCAGTCAAGATAAACATGGATTCACATAATAATCTTCTTTCATTTCATAATTGGGCACCATAAACACTTCTCCATATTGGGATAAATGATACTGAAGCTTTGGTTTCAAAGGAATTTAAATCTCTTTCTACCGTTTTTAGATGTAAAGTTCGTTTTTCAATCGGGATAAACACGCATTCACATAATAATATCCTTTCTTTTAATGATTGGGCACCACAAATTCATTCTCCTTATTGGGATAAATGAATTGATGCTCTGGTTTCATAAGATAAGCTTCACATCCCACCATTATTTAGAATCAAAATTGGTCTATCAATTGGCATAAACATGGATTCATATAATAACCTCCTTTCTTTTCATGATTAGGCACCATAAACACATTCTCCACATTGGGATAAATGATATTGAAGCTTTGGTTTCAAAGGAAAAACATTTTTTTCCATCATTTTTAGAATTAAAGTTCATTTTTCAATTGGGATAAATACTGATTCGCAAAATAATCTCTTTTCCCTTAATGGTTGGGCATGACAAATTCATTCTCTACACTAGGATAAAAGAATTGAAGCTTTGGTTTCATAGGAAATACTTCTCTTTCGGCCATTTTTAGAATTAAAGTTCATTTTTCAATTGGGATAAACATGAATTCACCTGATAATCTCCTTTCATTTCATGATTGGGCACCATAAACACATTCTCCTCTTTAGGATAAATGCTATTGATGCTTTAGTTTAGGATAAATGGTATTGATGCTTTAGTTTCATCAGAAAAACTTCACTTTCCATAATTTTTAGAATTAATTTGTTATCGATTTGGCCAAACACGGACTCACATAATAATCTCTTTTCTTTTTGTGATGAAGCATAATAAACACATTCTCCTCATTGGGATAAATGATATTGAAGCTTTGGTTTCATCAGAAAAACATCTTTTTTTACCATTTTTAGAATTAAAGTTCATTTTTTAGTTGGACAAACTCAGATTCACATAATAATCTACTTTCGTTTAATGATTGGGCATCGCAAATTCATTCTCCTCAATAGGATAAATGAATTAATGTTTTGGTTTCATAAGAAAAACTTCTCTTTCTACCATTTTTAGAATTAATGTTCGATCGTCAATTTGGACAAACATGGATTCACATAGCAATCTCCTTTTCTTTTTGTGATTAGGCACCACAAACACATTCCCCTCATTGAGATAAATGATAGTCATGTTTTTGTTTCATAAGAAAAACACCTTTTCCTACCATTTTTAAAATTAATTTTCGTTTGATGATTTGGTCAAACATGGATTCACATAATAATCTCCTTTCTTTTCATGATTAGGCACCATAAACACATTATCCTAGTTGGGATAAATGATACTGAAGCTTTGGATTCAAAGGGAAAGCTTCTCGTTCTACCATTTTTAGAATTAAAGTTAATTTTTCAATTGGGATAAACATGGATTCACGCAATAACCTCTTTTCTTTTCATGATTGGGCACCATAAACACATTCTCCTTATTGGGACAAATGATATTGAAGCTTTGGTTTCAAAAGAAAAAAATCTCTTTCTACCATTTTTAGAATTAAAGGTCATTTTTCAATTAGGATAAACATGGATTCACATAATAATCTCCGTTCTTTTAATGATCTAGCACCATAAATTTATTATTCGTACTGGGATAAATGAATTGATGCTTTGGTTTCATAAGAAATACGTCTTTTTTGGCCATTTTTAGAATTAAAGTTTGTTTTTCAATCGAGATAAACATGGATTCACATAATAATCTCCTTTCATTTCATAATTAGGCACTATAAACACATTCTCCACATTGGGATAAATGACACTGAAGCTTTGGTTTCAAAGGAATTTACATCTCTTTCTACCATTTTTAGACGTAAAGTTCATTTTTTAATTGGGATAAACATACATTCACATAATAATATCCTTTCTTTTAATGATTGGGCACCACAAATTCATCCTCCTCGTTAGGATAAATGAATTGATGCTTTGGTTTCATAAGATCAGCTTCAAATCCCACTATTATTTAGAATCAAAGTTGGTCTGTCAATTGACATAAATATGGATTCACATAATAACCTCATTTCTTTTCATGATTGGGCACTATAAATATATTCTCCTCATTGGGATAAATGATATTGAAGCTTTGGTTTCAAAGGAAAAACATTTTTTTCCATCATTTTTAGAATTAAAGTTCATTTTTCAATTGGGATAAATATTGATTCACAAAATAATCTCCTTTCTTTTAATGATTGGGCATGAGAAATTCATTCTCTGTACTGGGATAAAAGAATTAAAGGATTGGTTTCATAAAAATACTTCTCTTTCAGCCATTTTTAGAATTAAAGTTTATTTTTGAATTAGGATAAAAATGAATTCACATGATAATCTCATTTCATTTCATGATTGGGCACCATAAATCCATTTTCCTCAATAGGATAAACGGTATTGATGCTTTAGTTTCATAAGAAAAACTTCACATTCCATAATTTTTAGAATTAATTTTAGTTTGTCGATTTGGTCAAACACGAACTCACATAATAATCTCTTTTCTTTTCGTGATTAGGCACCATAAACACATTCTCCTCATTGGGATAAATGATATTGAAGCTTTGGTTTCATCAAAAAAAAACATCACTTTTTACCATTTTTGGAATTAAAGTTTATTTTTCAATTGGATAAACTCGGATTCACATAATAATTTGCTTTCATTTAATGATTGGGCATCACAAATTCATTCTCCTCATTGGGATAAATGAATTGATGCTTTGGTTTCATAAGACAAGCTTCTCTTTCTACCATTTTTAGAATTAATGTTCGATCGTCGATTTGGACAAACATGGATTCACATAGCAGTCACCTTTTTTTTTTGTGATTAGCCACCATAATCACATTCTCCTCATTGAGAAAAATGATAGTCATGTTTTTGTTTCATAAGAAAAATATCTCTTTTTGCCATTTTTAAAATTAACTTTCATTTGATGATTTGGCCAAACATGCTTTCACATAATAATCTCCTTTTTTTTCATGATTAAGCACCATAAACACATTCTTCTTGTTGGGATAAATGATATTGAAGCTTTGGCTTCAAATGGAAAGCTTCTCTTTGTACCATTTTTAGAATTAAAGTTTATTTTTCAATTGGGATAAACATGGATTCACGTAATAACCTCTCTTTTTTTCATGATTGGGCACCATAAACACATTCTCCTCAGTGGGATAAATGATATTGAAGCTTTGGTTTCAAAAGAAAAAAAATCTCTTTCTACCATTTTTAGAATTAAAGGTCATTTTTTAATTGGGATAAACATGGATTCACATAATAATCTCCGTTCTTTTAATGATCGAGTGCCACAAACTCATTCTTCGCACTGGATAAATGAATTGATGCTTTGGTTTCATAAGTAATACGTCTCTCTTGGCCATTTTTGGAATTAAAGCTTATCTTTCAATCGAGATAAACACGAATTCACATAACAATCTCCTTTCATTTCATAAGTGGGCACCATAAACACATTCTCCACATTGGGATAAATGATACTGAAGCTTTGGTTTCAAAGGAAATAACATTTCTTTCTACCATTTTAAATGTAAAGTTCATTTGTCAATTGGGATAAACATGAATTCACATGAAAATCTCCTTTCATTTCATGATTAGGCACCATAAACACATTCTCCCGATTAGGATAAATGGTATTGATGCTTTAGTTTCATAAGAAAAACTTTACTTTCCATAATTTTTAGAATTAATTTTTGTTCATCGATTTGGTCAAACACAGGCTCACATAATAATCTCCTTCCTTTTCGTGATTAGGCACCATAAACACATTCTCCTCATTAGGATAAATGATATTGAAGCTTTGGTTTTATCAGAGAACCATCTCTTTTTACCATTTTTAGAATTAAAGTTCATTTTTTAATTGGATAAACTCGGATTGACATAATAATCTGCTTTCATTTAATGATTGGGCATCGCAAATTCATTCTCCTCATTGGGATAAATGAATTGATGCTTTGGTTTCATAAGGCAAACTTCTCTTTCTACCATTTTTAGAATTAATGTTCGATCGTCGATTTGGACAAACATGGATTCACATAGCAATCTCTTTTCCTTTTTGTGATTAGGCACCACAAACACATTCTCCTCATTGAGATAAATGATAGTCATGTTTTTGTTTCATAATAAAAACATCTCTTTCTACCATTTTTAAAATTAATTTTCGTTTGATGATTTGGTCAAACATGGATTCACATAATAATCTCCTTTCTTTTCATGATTAGGCACCATAAACACATTCTCCTAGTTGGGATAAATGATATTAAAGCTTTGGCTTTAAAGTGAAAGCTTCTCTTTCTACCATTTTTATTATTAAAGTTTATTTTTCAATTGGGATAAACATGGATTCACGTAATAACCCCTTTTTTTTAAATGATTGGGCACCATAAACACATTCTCCTCATTGGGACAAATGATATTGAAGCTTTGGTTTCAAAGGAAAAAAATCTCTTCCTACCATTTTTAGAGTTAAAGGTCATTTTTCAATTAGGATAAACATTGATTCATGTAATAATCTCCGTTCTTTTAATGATCGAGCACCATAAATTCATTCTTCGCACTGGGATAAATGAATTGATGCTTTGGTTTCATAAGAAATACGTCTCTTTTGGCCATTTTTAGAATTAAAGTTTGTTTTTCAGTCGAGATAAACTTGGATTCACATAATAATCTCATTTCATTTCATAATTGGGCACCATAAACACATTCTCCACATTGGGATAAAGGATACTGAAGCTTTGGTTTCAAAGGAATTTACATATCTTTCTACCATTTTTAGATGTAAAGTTCATTTTTCAATTGGGATGAACATGCATTCACAAAATAATATCCTTTCTTTTAATGATTGGGCACCACAATTCATTCTCCTCATTGGGATAAATGAATTAATGCTTTGGTTTCATAAGATAAACTTCACATCCCACCATTATTTAGAATCAAAGCTCATCTGCCAATTGGGATAAACATGGATTCACGTAATAACCTCCTTTATTTTCATGATTAGGCACCATAAACACATTTTACTCATTGTGATAAATGATATTGAAGCTTTGGTTTCAAAAGAAAAACATCTCTTTCTACCATTTTTAGAATTAAATTTCATTTTTCAATTAGGATAAACACGGACTCACATAAGAATCTCCTTTTTTTTAAAGGTTGGGCACGACAAATTCATCCTTCACACTAGGATAAATGAATTGATGCTTTGGTTTCATAAGAAATACTTCTCTTTGGAGCATTTTTAGAATTAAAGTTCATTTTTCAATTGGCATAAACTTGGATTCACATAATAATCTTCTTCATTTCATAATTGGGCACCATAAACACATTCTCCTCATTGGGATAAATGGCATTGATGCTTTAGTTTCATAAGGAAAACTTCACTTTCCACTATTTTTAGAATTAATTTTCGTTCGTCGATTTGGTCAAACCCAGATTCACATAATAATCTTCATTCTATTCATGATTAGGCACCATAAACACATTCTCCTCATTGGGATAAACGATATTGAAGCTTTGGTTTCATAAGAAAAACAACTTCTTTTTACCATTTTTAAAATTAAAGTTTATTTTTCAATTATATAAACACAGATTCACATAATAATCTCCTTTCTTTTAATGATTGGGTGCCACAAATTCATTTTCATTGTTGGGATAAATGGTAATGATCCTTTGGTTTCATAAGAAAACCTTCTCTTTCCATCGTTTTTAGAATTAATGTTCGCTGGTCAATTTGGACAAACTTGGATTCACATAATAATCTCCTCTCATTTCATGACTGGGCACCATAAACACATTCTCCTTATTGGGATAAATTGTATTGATGTTTTGGTTTCATAAGAAAAACTTCTCTTTCTACCATTTTTAGAATTAATGTTTGTTCGTGTATTTGGACAAACATGGATTCACATAATAATATCCTTTCTTTTTGTGATTAGGCACCATAAATAAATTCTCTTCATTCGAATAAATGATATTCATACTTTGGTTTCGTAAGAAAAACATCTCTTTTTACTATTTTTAGAATAATGTTCATTCATCGATTTGGACAAACATGGATTCACATAACAATCTCCCTTCCTTTTGTGATTAGGCACCATAAACACATTCTTCTTATTGGGATAAATGATGTTGAAGCTTTCGTTTCATAATAAAAACATCTTTTTCTACAATTTTTAGAGTTAAAGTTCATTTTTCAATTGGATAAATACAAATTCACATTATAATCTCTTTTCTTTTAATGATTGGGCACCAAAAATTCTTTCTCCGTGCTGGGATAAATGAATTGACGCTTTGGTTTTATAAGAAATACTTCTCTTTCGGTCATTTTTAGAATTAAAGTTCATTTTTCAAATGGGATAAACATGGATACATGTAACAATCTCCTATCATTTCATGATTGGGCACCATAAACACATTCTCCTTATTGGGATAAATTGTATTGATGCTTTGGTTTCATAAGGAAAACTTCTCTTTCTGCCATTTTTAAAATTAATGTTCGTTCGTCAATTTGGACAAACATAGATTCACATAATAATCTTCTTTCTTTTTGTGATTAGGCACCATAAACCCATTCCCCTCATTTGGATAAATGATATTGAAGCTTTGGTTTCATAAGAAAAAATTTTCATTTTTCCATTTTTAGAATTAAATTTCATTTTTCAGTTGGATAAACTCGGATTCACATAATAATCTCATTTCTTTTAATGATTGGGCACCACAAATTCATTTTCTTCAATGGGATAAATGAATTGATGAATTGGTTTCATAAGCAAAAGTCTTCCTTCTACCATTTTTAGAATTAATGTTCATTCGTCGATTTGGACAAACACGGACTCACATAATAATCTCCTTTCTTTTCATGATTAGGCACCATAAACATAATTTCCTTTTTGAGATAAATGATAGTCATGTTTTGTTTCATAAGAAAAACATCTTTTTCTACCATTTTTAGAATTAATTTTTGTTCGTCGATTTGTACAAACATGGATTCAGATAACAATCTCCATTCCTTTCGTGATTAGGCACCACAAACACTTTCTCTTTATTGGGATAAATGGTATTGATGCTTTAGTTTCATAAGAAAAACTTCACTTTCCAGAATTTTTAGAATTAATTTTCGTTCATTGATTTAGTTGAACACGGATTCACATAATAATTTCCTTTCTTTTAGTGATTAGGCACCATAAACACATTCTCCTCATTGGGATAAATGATATTGAAGCTTTGGTTTCATCAGAAAAATGACTCTTTTTACCATTTTTAGAATTAAAGTTCATTTTTCAATTAGATAAACTCAGATTCACATAACAATCTTCTTTCATTTAATGATTGGGCACCATAAATTCATTCTCCTCATTAGGATAAATGAATTGATGCTTTGGTTTCATAAGCAAAAGTCTTCCTTCTACCATTTTCAGAATTAATGTTCATTCATTGATTTGGACAAACACAGATTCACACAATAATCTCCTTCCTTTTAATGATTGGGCATGATAAATTCATGCTCCGCACTAGGATAAATGAATTGATGCTTTGGTTTCATAAGAAATACTTCTCTTTCGACCATTTTTAGAATTAAAGTTCATTTTTCAATTAGGATAAGCACAGATTCACATAATAATCTCCTTTCATTCCATGATTGTGCACCATAAACACATTCTCCACATTAGGATAAATAGTATTGATGCTTTAGTTTCATAAGAAAAACTTCACTTTCCATAATTTTTAGAATTAATTTTCATTCATCGATATGGTCAAGCACGGAATCACATAATAATCTCTTTTTTTTTCATGATTAGGCACCAAAAACACATTCTCCTCATTGGGGTAAGTGATATTGAAGCTTTGGTTTCGTCAAAAAAAATCTCTTTGTACCATTTTTAGAATTAAAATTCATTTTTTAGTTGGATAAACTCAGATTTACATAATAATCTCCTATCATTTCATGAGTGGGCACTGAAAATTCATTCTCCTCATTGGGATAAATGAATTGATGCTTTGGCTTAGTAAGAGAAACTTCTCTTTCTACCATTTTTAGAATTACCGTTCGTTCATCGATTTGGACAAACATGGATTCACATAATAATCTCTTTTCTTTTCGTGATTAGGCACCATAAACACATTCTCTTCATTGAGATAAATGATAGTCATAGTTTTGTTTCATTAGAAAAACACATCTTTCTACCATTTTTAGAATTAATGTCCGTTCGTTGATTTGCTCAAACACGGATTCACAGAACAATCTCTCTTTCTTTTGTGATTCGGCATCATAAACACATTCTCTTTATTGGGATAAATGATATTGAGGCTTTGGTTTCATAAGAAAGAGAACTCTTTTTACCATTTTTAGAATTAAAGCTCATTTTTCAATTGGATAAACACAGATTCACATAATAATCTCCTTTCTGTTAATGATTGGGCATGACAAATTCATTCTCTGCACTGGGATAAATGAATTAATGCTTTGGTTTCATAAGAAATACTTCTCTTTTGGGCATTTTTAGAATTAAAGTTTTTTTTTCAACTTGGATAAAAATGGATTCACATAATAATCTCCATTCATTTCATGATTGGGACCATAAACACATTCTCCTCAGTGGGATAAATGGTATTGATGCTTTAGTTTCATAAGAAAAACTACTTTTTCCACCATTTTTAGAATTAATTTTCACTTGTTGATTTGGTCAAACATGGATTCACATAATAATCTCCTTTCTTTTCACGATTAGGCACCATAAATACATTCTCCTAGGTGGGATAAATG
>JAQSVH010204153.1:0-15733 GCA_029448705.1 Adansonia digitata
AATTATTGCTTTTGCATTTTCATGACTAACCTAACTTTTTGTTGTTTTATTCATTCATGTTAATAGTCATTTATCTTGATGATCACATACTCACTTTTATTGTGTCAAACATGCTCATAATGAAAAGGTCTAATCCTGCAATAATTTAAAGTAAAGTGCTCTAAAACATAAACTTACAGTTCATCATCGATATAACACTCATAATCATCAAAAAACAATGGAAAATGATCACCAAGGTCGCATTAAGAGATTTGAACTCATCATAAAAAATCTCATGAGCAATCATTTTGTAGGAATAAAGAACTCTAAGCTTAGATTTTCGAACTAACCAAGCCATTGTATGAGGCATTGAAAGAAAAAAAGGCAAACTATTCAAAGGTATATAGGGCTAGATCCCCTAAGAATTCAGAGGTGGCTAGATTTGGCTCGCACCTTCCTTGAGCAAAATAAACATGTGTCCGATTAGGCTTTGGATCGCCTCTCCTATATGAACATGGAAAAAAAACTCTGAGAGCTTTAGGCAATATGCTCAAAGATGGAAAGAGGAGGCAGCTCAAGTTTATCGCCTTTTGACTAAAAGAGAAATGATAGTCATGTTTGTTGACACCTTGTGAGCTCCCTACTACGAAAGGTTGGTAGGAAATGCCACACAAAATTTTACCGATATAGTTATATCAGGTGAAATGATCAATAACGCTATCAAAATGGTAGGATATCCATTCGAGAATCATCTAGGTCAGTTAAAAAGTCATGCAAGGTTTAATCAAAATTTACATCCAGCACAGGCTGTGTATCTCCTAAACATGTTGAATCCGGATGTTAGCCCTTACTCACTAGCACCAAAACTAGTTCATTCTACTGGGTTTACTCCAACAATGAGCTTTACATTGAACCTCATTCAACACATGACCAAGGCAAACAACCTCACAACATGAACAATGCAAGAGCCCTTAACAATCAATAAAGGCTTTAAGAAAGGGAACACTTTAAGCCACTCCCTTATTCCTACAAAGTGATTTATTCATCTATTGGTAGGTCAATTAGTGGCCATAGTATTCATAAACCCAAGGTCACTATTGTATCCTAAAAGGTGTGACAAGAATGGCTATTGTGAGCACCATGCAAGAGCATTAGATCATTCTATTGAGAATTGCACCTTATATAAGAGAAAAGTCCAGGGTCTGCTAGAAAAATAGTGTGATTAAAGTCAAACAGGGACTTGGAGCAAATGTTGGATCCAATCCATTCCCTAACCATGCAAAACTAAGAATACATGCAATAGTTGACAAGAAAAGTTGTTGGATAAAAAAAGCATTAAAAAAGTCAAAACGCTAATGAATAAAGTCTAGCAAGCTTTTCTGAGAGCCAAAAAAGTCTTAGACATCAAAGATCAAAGTGAGAAAATAGTTGGGTTTACTGCCACTAGGTCAAAGGCACGATTTGCAATATTGGCCATCATTTTTAGGAATGGTCTAAGAGATGATGGACTGGTCCGAGATTGAGTTCTATGAGAAGTGGGATGAACATATCGATCTATCTATTAATGCAATAGAAAAGGAAAGGCTTATTAATGATCGAAACTCAACTTATATGTCTTTTATGAGCATGGAAAAGAGAACTGATGAAAGTTTTAGGCAGTATGCTTTGAGATGGATGGGATAAACTACCCAGATTCATCCCTTACTAATAGAAAAAGAGATGACTATCAGATTCATTAGCATATTGTAAGCCTTTTATTATAAGAAAGTAGTAAAAAGCTTCCTAAAGAGCTTCGCGGACGTAGTCATAGTTCATGGAATGATCGATGAGGCTATGCAAAATGAATCAAATAGAATAAATATCTACAATAGGCAAAGAGAAAGGAGAAATGAAGGCTAGTCAACTTATGCTATGTTAAACCTGAGTGGAAGGATTATTGAAAAAAACTATGAGATTGTAGAAAACATAGATGATATGAGGATGCTAATGAATTTTTTTGGCAAATCCTGATGCAAGTTAAATTTGTTAATAGGGCTAAAAAGATAGAGGAAAAAATTGATGACTTTTATAATTTCCAAACTATTTATAACCACACTCTTTAAACATGTAAAGAATTTCGCGCTATGGTTTAAAGGATAATAAAAAAAGGTAGCATCGAATTCTACAATAAAAAGTGAACCCCACATATCGAGTCTACAAATGAAATACCACCTGTCAACATTGTGGAAAAGAAAAAGAGCAATCCTCCTGATAAAGTTGGAAGGCCATTAATCTTGTTCAATAATCAACCAAGAGTTAAAGCTACTCTTATTCAGCCTATGCCAAAGATGATTATTCAACTTCCATCCCCCTTCCTTTGTAAGGATAATAAAATGGTTCCTTAGAATTATGAAAGCAAACTTTGATCACTAGAGAATCTAGTCAACAAACAGCAAATGTTGACCTTTCAGGGTAAGTCATCTAACTTGAAATGGTAGATGTTATGCCCTAATAGCATTAAAAGGTAAAACTCAAGAAGCACCAGAGTCTGTAACCAAAACTTAGAGTTAATGGTTGTAAAAAAGCTAGTGAGTGAAAAAGAGGCTATAGAATTCCTTAAGTTCATCAAGCACAGCGAATATAGCATCATTGATCAATTGAACAAATAATCTGCCAAGCTATCTGTGTCGTCATTGTTGTCAAATTTTCAAGCTCACAAAAATGCCTCCTCAAGTTTTTGAATAAGGCTTATGTTCCCTTTTAACATCTTTATAAGTCAATTGGATCACCTAGTGAGCAACATCACTGCCAATAATTATATAACCTTTAGTGATGTTGAAATCCTGTATGGAGGAAGAGGAAACTACAAAGCCCTTCACATCATTACAAATTACAAGGGCTCCACGTTGCCTAAAGTGCTTATTGATAATGGCTCAGCTTTAAACGTAATGCCCGTGTCATGTTTGAACAAGCTCCCTATTGATGCATCTCATATCCAGAATATTCACACAGTTATACATGTATTCAATGGAACTTGCAAAAATGTTGAGGGAAACATCATCGTTCTGCTCCAATTTTGCCCATGCACTTATGAAGTAGACTTTCATGTAATGGATATTGCTTTATCATACAACTGCCTATTGGAAAGGCCTTAGATTCATTCTGTGAAGGTAGTACCATTATCTTTGCACCAAAAGTTAAAACTCATCATTGAAAATAAAGTTTTCAATATTAGAGAAAAAGATGATATCATTGCTGCTACCTTAACTGATGCCCTATATGTCAAACCTGATGAAGATATCCTAGAAGCCTTTTTCATTTGAGTTTGTCAATGCCTCAATGGTTGAGCCTCAACTATCAAAGAGCACTCATATGGGTCTGAAGTTAACTATCAACAAAAGTGCCTAAGCCAAAAAAAGACTCAAAAATTTTTTCTAAGAATTGCTAAAGCCTTAAAAGTTGTTAACAGATTAACGAAAAAGGGTTAGGATTCAAGCCCAGTGCACAATAGAAAGAAAACAAGGTCAAAAAAACTGTGAGAAAAGGATGGCTCATCTATTAGGATAGGACATAAGATATGAACCAATGGTATTTCCACCCCTTTGAGAAAGTTTTTACTTAGGAGGACATGTGAATACGGGCTCTGCCAATGTTATGCTTATACTAAGTAAAGAGTTCGAGAATCTCTCTATCAATGCAATTGATGAGCCAAAGTCATCAGCGATAGGCCCAAAAACTAGTTTACATCCTTTAGGATTTATTTTGAGTGCTTAGACTGAAACTAAGATTCTTGTATCATTCAAGTCAGTTTCAAAATAGTTCTATGAACTAAACCTCCATGCTTCTGCCCAAAACATTGTAGGATCCTTTGTATGTGCATCTTTTATTAAGTATTATCAGTGAAAATGATAAAGCATTATGCATTTCATCTTTTATGTTCATAGTTCTTGTAACTTTTAGACCTTTCCTCATATATTTTTCCATCTATATTTTTCATTTTCCATATTCAAGTACCTGGATAAAAGTGAGATGAATATTCACATTGAAACTTTGAAAATCAATTTTGAGCAACCAACTTGCACCAGTAAGGTCAAGTTTAAAAAGAATTCTAAAGAGAACATCATACCTTTAAACCTATTGAAGCTAATTGAGCAAGAAGAAAAATAAATATTGCCTCATAAAGAACCCACCGAAACCATAAACCTTAGAATAGAAAAAGTTTAGAAAAAAGTTAAAATCGAAAACTCCATAAAACCATTAACTCGAGCTGAACTAATAAGTCTCCTCCAAGAATATAGGGACTTATTCACCTAGTCTTACTAGGACATGCCCGGATTGGATGCCAATATTGTGGTCCATATAACTTCCCCTCAAATCAGAGTGTAAACCCATACAACAAAAGCTTCGAAAGATAAAACTTGAAATGCTTCTAAAGATAAAAAAAGAGGTGAAAAAACAATTTGAAGCAATATTTCTCAAAGTAGGTAAGTATCTTGAATGGGTAGCGAATATAGTTTCAGTTCCAAAGAAGAATGGTAAAGTGCATATATGTGTAAATTTTAGGGATCTAAATAGAGCTAGTCCAAAAGATAATTTTCTTTTGCTCCATATCGATACTCTAGTAGAAAACACTTTTAAAAATACATATTTTCCTTCATGGATGGATTTTCAGGTTATAACCAAACCAAAATGGTAGCTGAAGACACGAAAAAGACCACTTTTATAACTATGTGGGCCACTTTTTACTATAAAGCGATGCCCTTTATGCTTAAGAACACTGAGGCAATGCACCAAAAGGTAATGGTAACATTGTTCTAAGATCTTATACACAAAGAAATAAAGGTTTACATGGATGATATGATCGCCAAATCACTAAAGAAGAGTGAACATGTGGCTAATTTGCGAAAACTGCTCAAAAGGCATTACAAACACCAACTCAAGCTAAATCTTCCTAAATGCACATTTGGCATCACATTTGGTAAACTTTAGGCTTCATTGTAAGCAAGAAAGAAATAGAAGTTGATCCCGATAAGGTCAAGGCCATTTAGAATCTGCCATAACCTCAAACTCAAAGAGAAGTAATGAATTTCTTGGGAAGGTTAAACTGCATAGCCCAATTCATATATCAGTTAACCAACAAACATGGCCTGATCTTTTGGCTATTTCAAAAACAAAGCCATGGAAAATGGAACAAAGAATGCCACAAAGCCTTTGATAAGGTCAAACATTAACTTGTGAATCCATCAGTGCTTATACCACCAGTGCTCAGTCAACTTTTGATCCTGTATCTATTAGTTTTTGACAAGTCATTATCCTATTTATTGGGTTAACATGATGAGTCAGGCAAGAAGAAACATAACTGAATACGAGGCCTGCATCATGAGACACCAAGAAGCCACTGAAAGGGGCACTCGAACATTAGAAGTACTTAAAGATTCAACCCTTATCATTTACTAACTAAAAGGAGAATGGCAAATGCGTAGCTAAACTAATCCGCTATTGAAATTTGATTTTGAAACTTAGAAAAGAGTTTGATGATATTAGCTTTAACCATCTACCTCGAGAAGGGAACCAAATTACTGATGCCTTGGGCATCTTATCATACATGTTGAAAGTTAATTGAGAATCGGACGTTGCTTCTATTCAGATGAGCTATATAGCCCTGACACATTTTCATAATGTTGAGGAAGAGAAAAATGGTATATGATGATATCATGACATCCTTTAGTATATCAAAGACCAGAAATACCTAAAAAATGCCACGAAAATTAATAAGAGAACATTCGAAAGAAAGCTGCGAGCTTCGCTTTAAATGGTGAGATTTCGTACAAAAAAGTTTAGGATCAAATACTACTCCCATACGTAGATGCCTCTGAAACCAAAAGAATTTTCAAAGAAGTCCATGAAGGAAGTTACAATACGCATGTTAATGGACACTGAATGGTGAAGCAAGTCATGTGATCAAGCTACTACTAGTTGACTCTTAAAAAAATTGCATTGACTATGCCCAAAAATGCCATAAATGCCAAATCTATTTAGACAAAATCCATATCCCACTAACACCTCTGCATGTTATGACTGCTCTATGGCCTTTTTCTATATGAGACATAGACATGATCGAACCGATTACCCCTGAGGCTTCTAATTGGCACCATTTTATTTTAGTTGCTATAGATTATTTCACCAAGTGGGTATAGGTGGCTTCATATGCCAATATCACTTGATCGATTATGTGTATGTTTGTGAAATGAGACTTTATTTGTAGATATGGTCTTCTCGAGTAGATCATTACTGATATTGAATGTAACTTGTAAAGTAAGATAATGCAAGTAGTCTCCTCTTAGTTTAAGATTTAACATCAAAACTCCATCCCATACTATCCAAAAATGAATGGTGACTTAAAGTAGCCAACAATAATATCAAGAACATAGTCAAAAAGAGGGCTGAGACGTATAAAGATTGGCATGAAAAGTTACCTTTTGCTTTACATGCCTATCGCACGGCATTATGAATTTCCACAGGTGCTACTCCATTCTCTTTGGTTTATGGCTTAAAGGTTGTCATACCTATTGAGGTTGAAATCCTTTCACTTAGAGTTTTGAGGGAATCATAACTTAAAAAGGTTAAAACAATTAAAAACTGATATGAGTAACTCAATCTCATTGAAAAGAAATAAATAAAAGCCATTTATCATGGGCAGAAATATCAAAAGCATAAGATGAGAGCCCACGACAAAAAAGTCTATCCTCGTTAATTTTAAAAAGGTGACTTGGTGCTCAAACAAATTCTCTTGATCTAGAAAGATGGTTGAGGAAAATAGACCCCAAATTGGGAAGGATCGTATATGATAAAACATTTATTTTTTGGAAAAGCCTTAATTTAACTGAGATAGATGGTAGCCACCTACCCAGTGCTGTAAACTCTGATTTTGTTAAAAAATACTATGCTTAAAATGATTTTAGGATGAAAACATGAAAGGGCATTCTATTTCTCCTTTTTCTTCTCCTTCCATTGTAAAAAAGAAAAAAAAAAAACCAAAACAACAACAATAACAAAGAAACAAAAAAATAATAACATAAAAAAATAAAAAGAAGAGCAAGCTTAGGTTGAAAACCCGAAGAGGTGGCTTGAGTGACTAGACCCTCTTTACCTAAACCAAATCAAGCCTAATCCATTACCACCTTAGACCAAGACCAATTTAAGCTACAACCCTGATCAAGGCACCAAAATGTAATCCAATTCACTTATTTTACCCGAACCTACTCTACCGAGTCCTATCATTACTTGTACTCGACAAATGGAAACTACCTAACTTTGAGGCCTCATCCATAATGGGCAATTTGAAGAATCTTCTTGTGAGTTAGCCAACACCGAAAGGGTAGATTGCTTGAGAGATGTCTTCAAAAGCATTCAGTAGAGAATTCATGTCATCAGTATCGACCAAGAAGACCTCTCTTATCTCTTTTGTATTTCATAATTTTTCATAATCTCAAAAGTTTGTCATAATTTGCACCCTTTTTCTTGAAATGAAATACATTTACTTAATTTATCATAAAATCTTTTTGTAACCTTACATTCCATGTTGCATCATATTTGTCATTTAATTAATAATGCTTAGCAATTGAACAAAACTGATAACAGAATTCCCTAGCATTACTTCAAAAGATGGAAACTTTGGAGGAATTTTAGTTTGATGTCTAA
Source organism: Adansonia digitata (assembly GCA_029448705.1). Taxonomy (NCBI): domain Eukaryota; kingdom Viridiplantae; phylum Streptophyta; class Magnoliopsida; order Malvales; family Malvaceae; genus Adansonia; species Adansonia digitata. Next base: position 7,660 of record JAQSVH010204153.1, read on the forward strand.
AGATGACAAATGAGCATTGGAAGCCACAGTTGGTCTTGCCCTTAAACCTTTGCACTCTGAAAATGTGCTTGAAATCTTCTCCTACATAAACCTTAGCATAAGGATAAAGGGAAAGAATTCTTTTCTAGCCATCATTCTTGATTGAAATTTAGAAAACACACATAGAGTCACAATAGACAAAAAAAGACTTTAAACTCATTAAACTTAATTTAATAAAAGTCCTCAAACGAGCTATCTAAGCTCAAGACTGCCCCTTCACAATCATAAACCATTCTTACCTTTTAGAAACAACCTTTACATTTGAAACCTCTATAATCTAGAAAAAGATTAGAGAATCCCAAGGCAAGAGATCACCCTATAAAACCCGTTGTACAATAAATAGTCAAAAAATGCCAAAATCAACCATCGGATCAAGCTTTTGAAATCATCATCTATTCATTATTTATACATGTATTTACATTTGTATGCATTATACAACATTTAACATCTTTCAAGTATCCGCTCCTATATATAGAAGTCAAATCAATGGGGAACCTAAAGTGCAATTTCTTATTTTTAAAAAGCCTCAAAAGGCTCTAAGTAAGTATTTCTAACCTTATGAGCTTATTTAAAATCATTCAAGAGAGGTATCTAAACTCATTTTTTTAGCCCTCAAAAAGCATGATGTGTCTTCTTTTCATTTTTAGTCCCCAAAGAACATGATGTTTTTCTTTACCTACCTTGGTCCTCAAATAGCATGACACTTTTCTTTACCTGTCTCAGCGTACAAAAGAGCTTGACGCTTATCAAGTTTATGCTTACATAAGCTGGTGGCACCATCTAACCTACCTCAGTCGATAAAGAGATAGATGCTAATTGAGTTAAAGCCCATAAAAACTGGTGGCACCATGTTAACCTACCTTAGTCCATAAAGAGCTAGACACTTATCGAGTTAAAGCCTACACAAGTTGGTGGTCATTATGTTAACCTACCTTAGTGCATAAAGAGCTAGATGCTTATAAAGTTAAAGCCTATAGAAGTTGGTAGCAACCTATTAACCTACTTCAGTCCATAAAGAGCTGGATGCTTATAGGTCAAAGCCTACATAAGCTAGTGGCACCATGTTAAGCTAACTCAATCCATAAAGAACTGGACACTTATCAAGTCAAAGCCCACACAAGTTGGTGGCACCTGTTTTAGGGGTCAAACCTTGCAAACTTATTAAAATTTTCTTTTATGCAAATGTATTTAGCATATCTCATCATAACACCAAATAACCTTTTATTTCTTCTGTTAACTTATGGAACCATCATTTTACCCAAACAAAATATTGTCTATTTGTCTTTACCCTATTCCTAATACTCAATAACAACTAAAAAAAGGCATCTGTGTCTGGGCCAACTTTTAGCATCTTAGGACTTAATTAAAAGATGACAGAATCAGAAAATAAAAATTAAAAATAAAAACTAAGTGAAGACTGCAGGGTTCCATGCGACCATTTGAAAAATTTTTTTAGAGAAGGACTAATATGACTATGGGTTGTGTTAAAGAAAAATATAAAATGAGCATCAAAAGCCACTTATGATGGTGTCGTAGAGTTATTCGAATGAGTACATGGATCAATTTCCCACTATTTACGACCAAAGTGATGTAACTTAAAAAGCCACTAGTACATGCAAATTATATTGGTGCATAAGTATTGATACAGGGCCTTTATTGGAAAAATGTAAGCAAAAATATCAATACAAATCCATGGAGTATTGATACAACCTCTAAGTCTCCAAAACAAAAATAATTTTTGCTCTTAGTATTGAAACACACTTTATTGTATCAAGACTCATGGGTAAAAATTGCCTTGTGTATTGATACAACATGTTTTGTATCGATACACCAAGGCATTTTTGCTTTGTTAGGACTATTTTTCAACCTTTAAAAATCTGATCAGACATGTTTTTTGCATTAAGAAACTATTGTAATTCATTACAAACCTTGACTTACGGCCTATCATCAAATTTAAAAAAATTTTAGAGCCCAAATAGCCAATATATGGTTGTAAGAGGGCATGTGAGGCATATCTCTAGTTGCAAGCTATTATAGCCTTTTTGCCCCTTGCTTAACATGCAGAGCCAATAGGAAGAAGGCCAGCTGAGCATTTTAGTTGGAGATGTCCCCTAGAATAAGAATTAAAGATTAAAAAAATGCCATTGCTTTGTCTCCTAAAAGTATTGGCTGAGCTTTGAATTTAAAGAAAGCTTCCAGCTACCTATAAAAAAAAAACTTCAAGCCATCTCAGAAGGGATTCTTTAGCAACTTCCAAAAAAGCCCTAGCCATTCACAAAAATCTTCTAGCAATCTTTAACCCTAGAACTCCCCCAAAAACACTATTTTATTACCTTTTACCTTTAACCTTCTTCCAATTCTATAGTTCTCCTAAATCACCACCAAAAGACCTCTAAAAAATTAATCTTTCATCCTCAAAAGACCCCACCATCAACAATATTACTAGCAAGCTTCTTCGTTTCATCCTTTTATTGCTAAATAATAGTAAAAAGAGGGAAGAAACTGCGCTTAAAGTCACTGCTTTAGGAAAAGAGAAAAATTCAAGCTTTCTTGGTATATTTCCTCTGCCTTGTTCCATACATTTTTTATTTTTATCATCCACATCATTTTAGTGAGCTATTTATGCTACAATGACCATCCTAGGACTCTCATGCATTATTGTTGCCTTAGATGTGGTAGTCTTAGGATCTTGATGTTCTTTTGATGCCTTAATATTACTGGGCATGCTAAACTTCTACTTTTCCATTTTGTCATTAAAACAGGCCCTTATTCATGCATTCTTTGTCATATTTTATCTATTTTCACATGTTTAGCACATGTTAAATGTTTTCATAACAAGCATTGAGTATGTTCACGCATTTTCTTCCATTTTAAGGAGTCTAATGACATAAAAATGCTGTCTTGACAACTCCCCTATGCTTTTCTTCACTTTAACATGTTCATGTCACTCCCATGCATCTTATTTATCATCTTCATGCATTTTTGTTACCTATTTCATGTCAAAATGTTATCTTTGTGTGTTAGCCTATGTAATATTTGCTTATCTTTATACATGTTCTATTTTATTGATGATTTGTTTATCAAAATGCATGCTTGTTTGTTATAAAAAAAATCTAACTTTTCAAAAAACCCTAAGTTAAAACTATGTTACCTTCAAGTAATAGGAACTAGCATAGATTTAACGTTTTGATTAAATTGGTACACCAGTCTTGGAGATAAACTAAGCCTTTCAAGTCTGGATTGATGCAAATAAAATTTTGTCTTCTTTTGTAAAAGTATTAAGCCTTGATCTTGAGTCAAATACCTTTTTTAGTGACATAGTCAATGGGTTATTTCATCATCCTAAACTAGTCCAAGATTTTGAAATGAACTTGTGACACTTATGTTACTTTCTATCATAGACGTTTGAATGTCCTAGACTCGAGTCTATCCTTGAAAAAAACTTAAAAATATTAAATAACAACCTATTTTACTCTGGCAACATTGTAGTCTGAGTTTGGAAAATCATTTTCAACCTATAAAATATTTCCCTTGATTTTTCTAAAATTGGGCACATCGGGCAATGTGCTACTTTTGCAATATGTGGTAATGAGAAGGGCTTTATAGTTTGCCCTTCCTCTATGAGGGATTTCCTCATCGCTGAAAGATATATAACTGTTGGCAATGATGTTGCTTACTAGATGATCCAACTAACCCATAGAGATGTCGAAAAGGATATATGCCTTATTCAAGATCTTAAGACACTATTCTTATGAGCTTCACAGTTTAATAGCAATGATAGCCTAGATATAATGGAAGGTTGTTCGTTTAACTGATTGATGATGTTGTTTTTGCTGTGCTTGATAAACTTATAGAATTTTATAGCTTCTTTCTTGTTTACTAGCTCTTTAACAGCTATCAGATTTAATTCTTGGTTGCAAACTTTAGTGCCTAAGGAATAGGAGTTGCGTTCTTTTGCTGAACATCATTTCTTGATGCAGTTGGGGCATAACATCTGCCATTTTGAGCTAGATGGCTAATTAGATTCTCAGGTGATTAAAGTCTTGCTTTCATATTTCTAAAGAATCATTTTACTTTCATTGTTAGAGAAAAGAGATGGAAGCTAAATGATCATTTTTTGCATGTATTAAACAGCGATAGCTTTTACACTTGGTCATTTGTCAATTAAGACCAATGGCTTTCTAACCTTAAAAAGAAGATTGCTTATTCCCTTTCAGATGGCATCACATTTGTTGACTAGGAATGTAAGGCTCATTTTTTATCCTAGAATTCAATGTTATACTCATTCATCATTCTTTAAACTGTAGCATGAAACTCTTTACACATTTGAAGAATGTGGCTATAGATGGTATGAAAATCGTAAAAGTCATTAGTTTTTTTTTTGTCCTTTCAACCTAGTTAACCAAATCAGCTTGTACTAAGATTTACTAAACCAGATTCACTAACGTCCTAACCTTGTCTATAATCTTTATGATATTGCAGTTCTTTTTAATAGCCATTTTATTGCATTAGATTCAGTATGGGCTTGGGATGAGCTAGTTTTAACACTAGATTTTGGCCCTTGTTCAACCTTAATTTTTTTTCTTTTTTCTTTAAGGGCATCTCTTTTGCCTAAGTCATTTTTCATGGCCCCATCGATTATTCCACATAATACTACTAAGTCTACAAAGTTAATCAGGAGGCTCTTTACTACCTTTTCATAATAAGAGGTTTGTAATGTGCTGGCGAACCTAATAATCATCTCATTCTTTATTAACAAAAGGTGAATCTGGGCTACCTCTTTCATCTAACTCAAAGTGTAGTCCTAAAATTTTCATCAGCTCCCTTTTTCATGCTCATAAAAGTGTAGCCTAGTTGGTAGTAGGTCTCTTCTCATCTATGGCATTAATAGTTAGACTAATGTATTTGTCTCACTCCTCATACAACTTAGTTTTAGATAATTCATCATCCTTTAGACCTTTTCTAGGAAAAATGGACAATGTTGCAGAATGTGCCCTCGAACCAGTGGTAGAAAAATGGTTTAATGGTTTTTTTAGTTTGATTTTCGACACTTAAAATTATTTCAGCCTTTACAAAAGCTTGCCATAAGTTGCCCATCAGGGTCTTGACTTCTTTAATACTTCTTTTAACTCAATAACTTTTCCTATCGATCACCATATTTACTCTCAACTTTGTATGGTTAGGAAGTGGATTGGCTCTAACACTTGGTCTCAGCCCTTGTTCAACGTTGATCACACCTTCTTTTAATAGGCTTTGTACCTTTGTCTTGAACAAGGTGTAATTCTTAATAAGGTGATCTTATGTTCTAGTAGGGTACTCACAATAGGCAATTTTGTCATACCATTTGGGATATGATGGTGATCTAGGGTTTATAAATACCAGATCCACTAGTTGATCTACTAATAAATGAGAGGAAAACTTTTTGTAGGAATAAAGAAGTGGCTTAAAGCACTTTCTTTCCTAGGGTGCTTGTTGATTATTTGAAGCTCTTATGTTGTTCACATTGCAAGGTTGCATACCCTTAGTAGTGTTTTAGACGAGATTTAGTGTGAAACTCATTATTGGAGGGAACCTGACAGAATGAATTGGTTGTGGTACTAGTGAGTAAAGGTTAAAGCATGGATACATCATGTTTGGGAAGTACATATTTTGTGCTGAATATGGATTTTGACTGAACTTAGTAAAGCTTTTGTTAATAACATTGACCTTCTTCTTTTTGCCTTTAGCCATTGACTTTTTATTTGACCTAGATGGTTCTTTAATAGATGTCTAGCCATTTTTGATAGATTATCAATCATTTCACTTTATATAACCATATGGAAAAATTCTTCGAGGTGTTTCCTACCAAATTTTCCTAGTCGAGAGCTTGTAGGATGCTGATAAACATGACCATCATCTTTTTCTCGATGAAAAGAGGGTGAACTTGATTTACTTCTTCTCTTCACCTTTGAGCATATTGTCTAAAGCTCTTAAAGGCTTTCCTGTCCATGTTCATAAGGAAAAAGACAATTCGAGGGTCGAATAAGTGCTTATATTGATCAATGAAAGAACTAGCCAAATCTACCCATGTCTTAATTCTTATGAGATTTAGCCTATGTACCAACAGATGGTTACCCTTGTCAGGCTATCCTGGAGGTAGTGAATTAGTAGCTTTTATTCTTCTTATATTCGGCCATCTTGTAAAAATACATGTAGAGATGGGAGTAAAGTTTATAGTCCTATTGTATTTTTCAAAATCTAGCACTTTGGATTTAGGCAGGATACGGTACGAGAAATTGGTCCTAAAAACTTAGTATCTATGATCTGAAATTTGTCACTTGCTTTGATAGCTTGAAAGTGCTTTAGTAGTAACTGATGCTTTATAATTCATGCTGGTGAAGAGCCTACACCTGAAAATCCATGAACCGTATAGGGTATTATTGCTAGATTAATGTAAATAAATGGTTAAGTTGATGGAATCATTACTGTTAGAGGATGTCATTCATGTGATGCCCTTTCTTACGCGCTAGTGGCTTCAATATCACCATTTAAGTTGCTCTTAGGATTGATCGATTCTTTTTCCATGTCGATAGTGCTTGTTTGCCCTTTTTCTTCCAAAACCTTAGACAATAGCCAAGTTAATTCCACAATATGAGCTTGAAGTTCCTCATTCTTATGGAGTGATTGCTCTTGAGACTCCCTATACATGAGCTTAATCATTTGATCCAGGTTTGGTGATTATTTTCCATGGTTTTCAAGCAATTGCACTTGTTATACCAATGAGAAACGGTAGATTCCATGTTTTAGAAAATGTTCACTTTGAATTATTATTGGATTAGACTTTTATGATATGTCATGATCATGCTTGATGAGATAATGTAAGTATGCAACTATAATGGTAAATAAGTATTTACTTGAATGAATAAAATAATGAAAAAATTAGATTAGTCGAGCAAATGCAAAAGGAATAATTGGATTAAGGGACAACTTCACCAATAGCATCATTTCTTAAAGTAACAAAATATCCTGATTACATTTGGAAATGCCTGACAAAGTTACATTGTTTGATCACATGTTCTAAGAAATACTATAGTTTTTGTTCATGGGTTTTGATGGGCAGGATGTTAAGTGTTAAAGATCGGCCTATGTCCATCTTATATTCAACCAATAATTAGGTAGCATGAATCTATTCGGCAAGATAGTGGTGGTGGATTTGATAATTCTGGCGCACCTAATCAAACATCCATGCCATTTTTGTTCCTACTACTTAGAGGCCCTTACTAGTTCATCAACCTAGCCTTGCTGAGCTTGTAGAGAATGCTTTAAATCATGGATTCTAAGTGTTAGAGCTTTATTTTTGACTTGATTTGCTTTTAATTCTTAGGCTCAGGATTTTATACATCCATTTTTTTATATAATACTAGGGCATGAGTTCTAAGAAGCTCCTCCCTATTGACCCTGGCCTTTTCTTTTTATCACGTAACTCTTTTTTCAAAGGTTGGAATCTCTACCTCCCATTCTGCTGATGACTTACCAAGTTGCCAAGCCTTATTTGCTTTACTAAATGCCACATAGTCTTTTATCCGACTCTTAAGATCCTCTTTAAAATGATTTTTCTCTTTGATGACCTGGTTCATTTCACCATCCCAAAGATAAAGGTCCATTTCTAATTAACAATTTTTTCTTTTAAACGAATGATTTCCTTAGTCAAGGTTTTTTTTTCTTACTCGAATTCTTACTAGAGCAATTGGATCTTAAAGGGAAATTCATCAACTAATACTTATGATGTTCCAATACCAGACAAAGTTAAGGCATCATTGAAGTGACAGACTGTCTACTTGTCATATCCCAATGTCATACTGCTTCCTCTCTAATACCTCTCAATACAACGAGCTTGTCTCCAAACTTGGAAGGCTAGTTGAACTTTAGATTTGTAACTAGGCTCACATAGCCAAAATCCCACCTCTCTAGGTCTTGGATGAATGGAATGAATTGTTAGTTTATCATAGGACTAAGATGAGTGCATAACTAATGCATATGATTATCTATGGTGAAA
>JAQSVH010204185.1:0-15731 GCA_029448705.1 Adansonia digitata
TTGGCATAAAAACATCCCGATAATACGAAAATACCTTTAGGTATACCTTTGACATGAGAGTATCCCAATACTCCTAATAGACACTAAAATGATAAAAACTAGATGAACCTATCCTAAATGTTCACCTTTGGCATAAAAGCATCTCGGTTACTATCTAGGACTGGATTTTGAAAAAATTACCAAAATGCCCTTAAGGATACCTTCGACAAGAAAAGTGTCCCAATACCCTAATGGACACTAAGAAGAGCTTAAAAGGCTAAATGAATCCTAAATATTCACCTTTGGCATAAAAGCATCCGGTGAAGAAAATTACGAAAATACCCCTATGTATACCTTTGACCTGAAAGTATCCTGGTACCCCTAATGGACACTAAAATGATAAAAATTGGATGAACCTTTCCTAAATGTGCACCTTTGGCATAAAAGCATCCCTGTTACTATCTAGGACTCGATTTTAAAAAAATTACCAAAATGCCTTTAGGGTGTACGTTCGACGTGAAAGTTTTTCGGTACCCTAATGGACACTAAAATGACCTTAAAAGGCTAAATGAATCATAAACATTCACCTTTGACATAAAAGCATCCCGGTGAGGAAAATTATGAAAATATCCCTAGGTAACCATCGACATGAAAGTATCCTGATACTCCTAATCGACACTAAAATGATAAAAATTGGATGAACCTATCCTAAATGTGCACCTTTGGCATAAAAGCATCTTGGTTACTATCTAGGGCTCGATTTTAGGAAAATTACCAAAATGCCCCTAGGGTATATCTTCGACATAAAAAGTATCCCGGTACCCTAATGGACACTAAAAAGACCTTCAAAGGCTAAATGAATCATAAACATTCACCTTTGACATGAAAGCATCCCGGTTACTATCTAGGACTCAATTTTAGGAAAATTACCAAAATGCTATAAAGGCTTGTATCGATGCTCTTGCTTGGTTATCGATACAATTAGCCAAAAATTATAATTTTAGCTACTATCAAGGCACGTATTGATATACAAACATGTTAAGAGTTGGTATGATACCTTAGGTATCGATGCTAGACCCTCTTGTATCGATACTATATGACCCTCTTGTATCGATACTATATGTGAAAATTTAAATTTTTAGTGATGTGAGAGCTTGGTAGCAATGCATGTGCAGCAACGTAACATGCACATGCTTTAAGCTCTTTAAATTACCTTATTTTGGTCAAAATAATGGGAAACTAACCTGTGCTAACCCATATGACTCTAAGCATGCTCAAAATGATGACCTTCGCTACCTTGGATGATGGCCCAAACAAAATAGGGTTTCTATAATAAGAATGATGAAGTGAATTTGCAAGATATGTTAAATAAAAGAATTGAGACTATTTTAATTTCTAACCATGCTATTGAATCAATATCTAACTTCATGGTACTTGTTGTATTTAAGACAATTAAAATGAAATCAAACTTGATTTCAAAATGGTTAGCAAGTTTAAACTCTATAATCAAATATAGATCTAACCACAGAGCGATTTTGTTGCATACATGAAATGTTAATATATTAAGCAATTTCACATAAAGCCATTTAATTTTTTTTTACATATAGATATTCGCGGTCCTTAGTGATATCTTAGCATAATTTCAACAACAAAAGTAAAAATTATATTTCAAGATGTTACATCTTATATCTTTCTGTTTATTAGAAAAATCTATGTTCTCAAGAAGATGAAGATGGTGAATCACTGCTTATGAGATAATTATTCCATTTCGCATACTCTATTTTATAGTTATTAATGGCTTTAGGTATGAAGATTGTGAAGAATGCATTCCTCTAGAAATAAGGGATAGCCTTCACATATTAGCTTTCTGAATTTATTCTTCAATCAAATGGACTCCAAAATCAAAAATGATAAACCATTAGAAAGATAACTTGATGAGATATCATTTAAAAATAGTGAAAAATCCCTTGGAAATCATGCGTGGTGTGAAAATATTTTTTATCAGTTTTGGCTGCATTATACAGGAAATCCACATAGCATAACAAAAAAAATTCTTTACAGGCTGATTTAAACTTAAAAAATTACCTACGATATGCCATTGGAAAGCTAATTCAATGTACTTTGAGGGAAAAATTTATTAATATTCATGAAAAATAATTTGAGTGCACAAAAATGTGATGTCATACAACCCATCTGCATTAGAATGTAGTGATAGTTTGACATAGTTTGAAGTACTTGATTCATTGTAGGGCTTAATGACCTTGAAGCATTGCAAAACTAGTGCCACTAGAAAGCTAACTTAAAAACAGTTGAGAATGGAACTTATGCGAATGTATGGAATCCCAATGAAGTACAAAACATTATTTGACTTAGATGCATTGCAAATATAATCATGAATAGAAACGAGGAAGAAAAATTCACAATTTCATGGATATTTATGGTGTCCTTATGCCAACCTTTTGGAGAGGTTCCTTAGACATTTGAATGTACATATTCAAATGTCTAAAGTGGCAACGAATGTCCTAAGAATGATCTCTGAGACTTACCAAAAAGCCCGAATTAAGATGGATATCAAATCCAAATGTTTGGCAAATTGCATTCGAATGCTTTTCCTTTGATCAATTTTAATGGATGCATTGTTTTATTTATTTTTCCTAAGTAAAGAGACATTTTTATGTCACCTTTACAACTCTAGACCATGAGCTAAGAACCTACTTCAGGGCTAATCCATTAATGCTTGAACACTACACGATTAATGCATAAATGAACTATCATATGCAAAGGGCTATCATATGCTTCCTTTACAATTGTAAATGATGACTCATGAGTCCAATCCATTAGTGCCTAACTTCTACAAAAAGGAAACTCCTATGTCTCTTTGTAATAGTATACAAATGGGGGCCATTACCTTGCTACCTAAATTTCTAAAAGGCTTTACACTTAATCTAGGCTTAAAATCAATTTGAGGATAGTTTAAAATCCTAGTATTGTGGCCTCAAACTAACAGCCATTCAAGCATTAGTGAGCTTGATGTATATCAAGTTCTTGATAAAAAATGTTAGAAAAATAATAGGCCAAGAAAACTTATTGGTTAAACTAATTATGGCCTAGTCTTAGGGGGGTTTGGAAAACAATTTTCAACAACAAAACATAAAAGTAATTTATCAAACAAATAATAAACTGAAAAGCAAACAAGCACATAATCATTTGCAAAGTAACAATGTGACCAAGTCCAACATGAAGACATCATCGGGCATGCTATTACAATGCACACACATTCTATCAAGCATGTAATGGACTCATGGGCAACAAAAGATCATAGTAAAATACCACCTTGGCCGAACCAATCAAGAAAAAAAGATAAGTTTCAAGCTTTACACTTTATCAAACACATCATGAACTTATTCAAATCATCCAGGTGAAAAAACAAACACAAGTTCATGGTAAAAGAAACCATATCGGTCGAATACATCATGGGCAAATAGCAGTAATGCAACATCATTTATTCATCACAAAATACACCAAATCATTCATACAATAAGATTTAATAGAAAAGAAATGCATGAACATGTGACAAAACTTCATGAAATGAAAAGAAACCATATCGGTCAAGTACATCATGAGCAAAATAGGAGTAATACAACATCATATATTCATCATGAAATACACCAAATCATTCATACAATAAGATTTAATAGAAAAGAAATGCATGAACGTGTGATAAAACTTCATGAATCTTCAAATATGCATCAATGACCATGGAAAAAAATATCATTAATCACATCAAAGAAGATAAAAAGAAAAAAAAAAGTGATCACACCTATAAGTTTTATCACATCTAATTTTTTTAGCTATTTTTTAATATTTTTCAAGATACTTTTCTTTTTTTCTTAATTGGCTTGGCTACTAGAATTTTTCATGAATGGTGAGAATGTGTGTGATAAAAATGAAAAAAGTGTTTTAAAAATGGCTTATGGTGCCACCACCCTTGTACCATTCAAATGGATTTTTTTTCAATTTTTCTCTCACATCTCAAATTTAATTAGCTTGAATCCCATTAATTTGGGATCAAGCAAGCTTCCTATTGGTTCATGCATGTAATCATCCTTCAAAAAAAAAAATGCCTTTTGCGGTGGCCATATTTCCCTTATTAAAAGTAAATTATCCCTTGAAATATCCCTTATTCATATCATCTTTTCTTATTTAGGCCACCCTTTTATGAATTTGGAAATTAAAGCCCAATAAAATAAAAATAAATTATAGCCAAAAATTTAATAAATTCCATAGTTAGACCTATTTCCATTTAAAATGAAATCCAAAATGTCATGGCTAGAAATTTACGTTATTTTTGGGGCAACAATATGGGAATTAATAGGAAAATGGATATTTGGACATTTAAAAGAAGTAGCTCATATTACCCAATTTTAAATGATATAAATCATGAAGTATCGATACCTTTGCCTAAGATATCAATACTTTTTTGAAAGGTATTGATACGTCAATGTCGCCCAAAAAATTAGGACTGCCAAGTATCTATACCTCCTCTAATTTTTGAAAATTTAGATCTTGAAAAGCCAAAGTATCGACATGTTAGAGTAAGGTATCGATACCCTTGATATATTTTACATGGAATGTCTCATTTTAGCTCTTTGATTACTCTTACATTCTTAGCTTGGTTCAAGATTATTCTTTTTGATTTCAGGCATGGGTAAATGGCCCTGTTGATTACTGCTACTTTTGAAAACCATTTTTGAAAGTTTGTATCAAAAATAGATGTCTACAACATTTATCTTCTTTTATTAGAATATTTTACTTAGTTAAATTAATTCCAGTTTAATTTATAATATTTATTTGTTTTCATTGTCATTTTCTTTACTTGCTTAAATTAATTGCAATTTACTTTACTAAACATATTTACTTTTACTATAATTTCTTAGTAATTCAAATTAATTTCAATTTCAATACTATAGATATATTCCTTGCTTGAATTTGCCTTATTGTAATTATTGACAACTTCTGGTCTTTGAATATAGGATTTTCAGAAATCCTCTTCACAAACGCAATGCGACCAACTTTGCTTAATATGAAGAATACATCTTGACAATAATAGAAAAAAACAATCAGCTTGGGTTCTTGATTTGCAAGAATAACAAAATAAATTTACAATATATGTAAAATTAGAGCAATTTCAATTCCTAACCATGCTATTGAATTACCAATTTTCAATTAACACCTTAAATCAAATATCTAAATCTATGGTACTTGACGCAGTTGAGTTAGTTAATATGAAATCTAATACTTGATTTTAAAATGGTTGCAAGTTTAAATGTTATAATCAAATATAGATCCAACCGTAGACAAATGTTTTTGCATATGTGAAATATCAGTATATTAAGCAATATTTCATAAAATCATTTTCTTCTTCTTTACAAATAGATATACATGTTTTTAGTAATATCTTAGCATAATTTCAACAACAAAAATAAAAGAAATATTTCAAAATGTTACATCTTATATCTGGTTGTTTATTAAAGAAATCCACATTCTTAAAAAGGCAGAGATGATGAATTACTCTATACGAGACAATCATTCCATGCTCGGATACTCTTTGTTATAATTTTTGATGGCTTTAGGTCTTTGAATATAGCATTTTTAAGAGTCCTCTTTACAAATACATCATGAAACATTTCCTAATACAAGAACAACACTTATCAGTAAGTTTTTCTATTTTGGAAATACTTGTGAAAACTTCTATAACACAATACCAACCCATTCTAGTTTCACAATTATTTTTCTTAATAATTGCATCATTCTCGTTGGTAGCTATGACTGCACCACTTGTAATAAATAAAATTAGAAAGATAAAACAAACTTTGAAGCTTGCCATCATGCTTAAAAGTGATATCTCTACTTTAATTTGGCTGGTAAGATGAATTTTCAATCAAATTTGTTAATAAGAAAACTTTAAAATTTTAAGGTGAGTTATGAGCATATAGGATAAGATGTATTGCCAAAAAAAAAAACACACACACACGCGCACACACTATATTTCAGGTTAATTAGCATTAATGTTACATACTCAATAAACACATATTAATTTAATGTCATACATTTATCCTATCTTTTTATTCTTTAACTGCATTGATTTGAACATAAAAACAAAGTCTTATAAAAGTCTTTTATTGCATCTATTTTTTATTCATATAAGCTAATAATTGCAATTATATCCACAATGACTACAAGACTATAATCTAAAAGGATTTGGAGGAAAAATATGACTAAACATAGATCGCTTGCTCTAGCTATAGTGAGCTTTCATTTTGGATTTTGCGATTTAAAGTTTTCTTCTAAATTTTTTTGTGTAAACTAAAAACTAATATTTCCTCATGTATACCCTAATAAATAATGCATAATCTCGGAATGAAAAAGATTACATTAGAATTCTCTTTGTTTGAAAAATATGCAACTTAACTTTTGGAAATAAAATAGGTAAAATCAAACATAAATTTTATTATTTATTAATAAAATTTGACATACATTTTAACAAAAAGTTTTAAAAATTTGAAATCATTTATTTCAAAAAATTGTTTACTTCTAAAATTGTGCATCATTTTCTCTTTTCTTTTAAAAGTACAAAGTGATTATATATATATATGTACACATTTTGCTTATTAACTAAGCAAGCATATAGTTTTATTATTTTGTTAGAATTAAAAATATAATCAACTCAAACTCAACCAAATATAATAAAGGGCAACATAATAAGGCGAATGACTTACTATTATATATGAATTGAAAGAGTGAAAATAAATCTCAGCCTCCTAAAGCAAATATGTTTGTTGAAACCTGCATATTAAAAAGGCCTAAAAGAAGCTTTTAAAACTACATCTTTGTATTTCAGCTTATATGCAGAATGATAGGTAAATTAAAGGAAATAATTTAATAGAAAATTGATTAGCAGAAACAATAATGGCAAATATATAGGCCATCAGAAATGTAACTCATTTCATAGTTAACTATGCAAAACGTAGAAAAGTCAACAAAAATATAAGAACAACTTTGGTTCTAGATACAAAATAATAACAAGGTAAATTGACATTAAACATAGAATTAAAAGAATTAAGAAGTTAACAATTTCAATTAATAGCATTGTATTAATATCTTTGTTGCATGCTACTAGTTGCACCAAAAATAATTAAGATAAAATCTAATAAATAATTTTGAAATGGTTGGCAAAATTAAATGCTAAAATTAAATATATATATCCAACTTAAAGAGATACAATTCCATCTGTGAAATCTTGATATAGTAAGTTGTGGTTTATGGAAAACCATTTTATTCTTCTTTACAGACATATTTGTAATTTAACTCTGCATATATTGAATAAACATGTTTTTTTAACAATATTTTAGAGTATTTCAAAAATAAAAAATGAAATTATATATTTGACGATGTCATATAACTTTTTTGTGGTTGAAGAAATTCATCATCCTTTGGCAAACAAAGATGGTGAATTATTTGTTACTACGCAATTGTTCCTTTTTCAAATATGCTTTGTTATAATTATTGATAGCTTCAAATCTTTGAATATTGGAATATCATAAGTCCTCTTTACAAATGCAGCATGATGAACTTTGCCTAATATACAAGATTTGGCTTGATAATAATAGTAAGAACAACTGACTTAGGTTCTTGATTCATAAGAATGGCATAAATCTACAAAATATGTAAAATTAAAAGAATTGAGACAATTTCAATTCCTAAGCATGCTATTGAATCAAATATCTAAATTCATTTTACTTGTTACAATTAAAACAATTAAAATGAACTCTAATATTTGATTTCAAAAATGATTAGCTAGTTTAAACACTATAATCAATTATAGATCCAACCATAGAGAGATGTTATCGTATACATGAAATGTCAGTATATTAAGCGATGTTCACATAAAGCCATTTTGTTTTTCTTTACAAATAGATATACATGTTTCTTTGTAATATCTTAGCATGATTTCAACAAAAAAAATAAAAAATATATATTTCAAAATGTTATGTCTTATAGCTTTTTGTTTATTGAAAATTCCACTTTTTTAGGAAGATGGATATGGTAAATCACTTTTTACGATACATATCATTTGAAGTTAGTATTGGAAATCTTGATTTCTTGCTTGAATTAAATACAAAAATTTTCCCTAAAATTTACGTACATAATGATATTAAAAGAAAATAAAACAATTTCGAAGCTTTCTTAAAGTTTTAGTTTGCATGTTTTGATCAGTCTGATTCAATTAATTGACAAACAAATCTAAATCTTTTCATACCTCATATCAAAGTTAAACAAATCCAATGTAATTAATTAACATCCATTGATGGATGTTCTAGTAAATATTGAGCTTGATTGTTGCAAACCAAAAGTATCCAAGTGTCCAACCTCTAATGGTTATCCCTATAGGTGACCCAAAAAACCTTCAAATGGGAGGCATTATGTTGCTGAGAGCCATGTTTATAGCTTAGGATTCAATAAACCTTCCCTTGCACTTAAAAAGCCTTGATTTAACAATCAAAATAAATAAAAAATCAAAATTTCACCTAAAACTTGAAGATTGCACAATCTCTCCTTAAGTTATTGAAAGAAAATGCAACCCCTTTACTTTTGGTTTTCTTGGTTAAATTTCTAACAAAATTTAAGGTCTCAAGATGGCTAACTATAGGCTATATATTTAGGGCTTAAAATTTTAATTTTGGATAAATTACAATTTTGCCTAGGCCTATGTGACTCAGTCCAAATTAGGCCTAAGTAACCTTTACATTAGATATATTAGCCTATTCTCATCACCTTTATGTGTGTGACCCATTAGGCCTTTATCATGCCAGTAATAAATATATCATACTCAGTTAAGATTATGTTGCACTTATAGACCACGATTGGCATTAGCAATACATTATGGCCACCCGACATGCAAGGAGTGTAAATATGGTTTTGACAAGCCTCTCAATGTTCAATATCTCACTACACTTAAATCATTTCATCATACAACTCGAAATTAGTACTACCATGATTTAGTGTCTACTCTTAACTTATTTCGTATTAGTATGCAACCCCTATATGTTAACTTTATCCTCGATATTGCCTTGGCTAAGGACTTTAAGTTAACATGGACCAGGTACATGTGACATATGTTTTCTTAAATTACTTAAGGTGATGAATCTCCTCTGGACCACTTATTCACCTTCAATATATTCTATATCATACCAAAACCAACTTTATTTTGGTATTCATCCATTGTAGAGCCATTCTTGATGATCTTAAGTATGATAATTCACGTACATGGTGACTTGGTGTCACAAGTCTAGGGCCAATTGCACTATTGACGCATGAGAGTATTTTTCATAGACACTTGAGTGATATACCAAATGGACTCTCATTACGGATCATGTTCATTGAACTTGTTGTCATAACAAGTGCCCATATGATATATCTAAGTATTTCTATACTTCAACTTATGAGATTAGTTGCATTCATTAAATGCATGGAGGCTTATAAGATACTAGTCTTTCAGCATTGTCAATGCCCTTTCTTGATAATACTATGACTAGGAACATTTTTGAAACATGACTTTGCTGCTAAGGATCGCATAATTGTAACTCATTACAATCTTTTTGCAAGGGTAATGTGTTTCATGGGCTTTATCTTTATAAATATATAAATAATTATTTAAAAATAATCTTATGGATAAAGAAATAACTCATTAACATTAATAATATATAATGTTTATTATATGAGATCTCTAAATGCTAGTGTATTACAAGCTTATATGATTGGCTTGTAAGGCTTACACCAACAATCTCTCACTAGCACTAAAGCCAATCACCTATATGTTTAAGTCCCATACTCTTCATATAGCGGTCATGTTTTTACTGAATCAGAACCTTAGTGAAAGGACTAGCTATATTGTTCTTGGTGGGCACTCATTCCATACTAACACATTTCTTTTTATTATATCTCTAATGATGTGATACTGTTAAAATATGTGTTTGGATTTATGATGAAACCTTAGCTCTTTAGATTACACTATGGCTCTATTGTCATCACAGTAAGGAGGTACTAGATCAACGATGCTGGGAACTACACCAAGTTTAGTAACAAACTTATGATTTTAAACCATTTCCTTCACTACCTCAAATGCAAAGATGTATTTATCTTTAGTTATTGACTTTGTATTTGTAGCCTATTTGGACTTTTCCAACTAAAAGCAACACTATTAAAAGTAAATACAAAATCACTTTGCAATTAGTAGTTATCCTAATCTGATTGAAAACTAGCATCAGTGTAACCCCTAACTTAGAGATTAGTCCTCGATAAACTAAAAAGATCTCCTTAATGCTTCGTAAGTATTTCAAGATATTATTCATAGCTATCTAGTGAGATTCACAAGGATTATTTTTATATCTACTTGTGACACTTAGAGCATATGATATATCTAGTTTGGTATATTACTTTGCTCGACTGATGAAACTGCCATCTTTAGTTTGTTTAATTTGTAACCCCAAGAAGAATGTTAATTCTCCTATCATGCTCATCTCGAACTCACCTTCGCATTAACTTAGAAAATTCTTGACAAAGAGATTCATTAGTAGCACTAAAGATAATATCATCAACATAAACTTGAATCACTAAAATGTCTTTGTTTTTTACTTTTATAAATAGAGTTTTGTCAACATTGCCTCTATTGAAACCTTTTTTCAATTAAAAATTTTGAGAGTCTCTCATACCATGCCCTATGTGCTTGCTTTAGTCCATATAAAACTTTTGAAAGTTTAAAAACATGATCGAGAGAATGAAGATTTCCAAAATTGAGAGGTTACTCAACATAAACTTCCTTATTAATGAAGCCATTTAAAAAGGTACTTTTGACATCCATTTGATATAACTTGAAATTGTTGAAACATGCAAAAGCTAGTAGTATTGTAATAGCCTTTAGTCTAGCTACGGGAGCTTAAGTTTCATCATAATCAGTTCCTTCTTCTTGACTATATCCTTTAGCTACTAATCTAGCCTTATTCGTAATTATTGTTCCATTCTTATCCAATTTGTTCCTAAAAACCCATTTAGTACCTACGATAAGATAATTACTAGGTTTCTCAACTAAATTCCAAACTTTGCTTCTTTCAAATTAGTTTAACTCCTCTTGCATAACCATGATCCAATTATCATCTTTTAGAGCCTCATCTAAATACTTGGGTTCAATTTGTGAAAGAGAGGCTACATAATTGCATGTATTTCTAAGGGATGATCTAGTTCTTACCCCTTGCTTAGGATCACCAATTATCTCACCTTTTTTGACATAAGTCAACTCTTTAGGATGATTTTTTTCCCTTTTTACTTGAGTTAGCTTATGTATTTCTTCTTCTTTTGGATCTTTTTGATTTTACATTGCTTGTCCTTGCTCCTTATGTGATGTTTGTTCTTGGTAAATCTCTACATCATCATTATCAAAAGATGCCTTTCTCAAGGTTGAGTTAGCTTTATGAAATATAACATGTATTGACTCTTTAACAACCAAAGTTCTCTTATTAAACACTTTATAAGGTTCGAAATTTGTTAAATAACCAAGAAAAATTCCTTCATCACTTTTTGCATCAAATTTACCAAGATTATCTTTTCCATTATTTAATACAAAACATTTATGTCCAAAATGATGAAAGTAACTAATGTTGGGTTTTCTTCCTTTAAAAAGTTCATGTGGAGTTTTCTTTAGGATTGGCCTAACCATGGCTCTATTTATAATATAGCAAGAATTATTAATGGCTTTTGCCCAAAAATGTCTTAGTAAATTGTTTTCACAAAGCATGGTTCTAGCCATTTCTTCTAAGGTTCTATTTTTTCTTTCAACAACTCCGTTTTGTTGAGGAGTTTTAGGTGCCGAGAAGTTATGGCTAATACCATTTTCATTATAAAATTTATTAAAACCAAGGTTTTCAAATTCTTTTCCATCATCATTTCTTACATTTGAAATAGAATAACCTTTTTCATTTTGGATAATTTTGTAAAAAGTAATAAATTTTTTTAAGGCTTCATCTTTAGAGCATAAGAAGAGAACCTAAGTAAACCTAGAGTAATCATCTATAATAATAAATCCATATTGTTTACCTCTTAAGCTTAATGTCCTAGGAGGACCAAAAAGATCAATATGAATAAGTTGTAATAATCTAGTAGTTGAGACAATATTAATTGGTTTGAATAAAGCTCTTCTATGTTTGCCTTGGACACATGCATCATATATTTTATCATTCTCAAATTTCATTTTTGGCAATCCAACAACAAGGTTTTTTCTAGATAGTTTGGAAATTACATTCATACTAGCATGTCCTTATTTTATATGCCTTAACCAATCCAAGTCATCATTATTAGCAATGAAACAAACATTTTGAGAAGATAAGTCATCTAGATGCATAACGTAAACATTTCCTTCTCTTTGTCCTACAAAAGCAATTTTATTTGTCTTAACATCAATGACTTGACAATTTATTGATTCAAAAATAGCTTCCATGCCTTTATCACACAATTGGCTAATACTAAGGAGATTATGTTTAAGACCTTTGACAAATAGAACATTTTCAATGTTGGATGAAGAATTGCTACCTATGGTTCCAATACCTTTAATTTATCCTTTTGAATTATCACCAAAAGTAACATTTCCTCCGTCCTTAGGCCTTAGCTCGACGAATTGATTTTTGTCACCCGTCATGTGTCTTGAGCATCCACTATGAAGGAACCAAGAATTTTCCTTTGTTGAATTTGCCTTGAAACAATGCTCGTCCTCTTACAACCACAAAATCATATTTTCTTTTTAGGTGCCCAAATTTTCTTGGGTCTTTGAGTATTAGTGTTCAAAATTTTTTATGCCTTTTGGAATCTATTTTAATTTGATAGCTTCATCTTAAGATGTACCAACACCATTGGGGACCTATATTCTCATAATAAGCTTGCCTCTATAGATAATAGTTTTTAAGGAACATGGATGGAATGTGTGACCAAATTTATGGCAATTGGTACATATGCTAGATGCATTAAATGATTTGTTTTGTGTTATAAAGAAATTATTGAAGTGAGTTTCTTTTTCTATTCTATTATAGCCCAAACCATCTTTATCAAAGAATGCTTTTGTGTTTCTAGCATGCTGTTCAATTTTTGTTGTGCCATATAAAACCTTGTAAATGAGTTATGCAAGTTTGTATTCTTCTTGGTTAGATCATCAATATTGACATGTAACTCATCTATTTTCTTCTTAAGATCATCATTTGTCATGCTTAGTGTTTCATTTTCTTCCTTAAGTTTAGAAATTATTTTCTTGTATTTCAAATTTATAACTTCGAACTCTAATGCTAATTCATCAAATGCATCTTGTAATTCATCAAATGAGTAAGTATTAGTATTAAAAGCTACCTTGGGCTTATCATGAGCCATGAGACATAGGTTGGCCACTTCCTCATCATCATTATTGGATGTGTCACTATCACTCCATATGGCCACCATAGCCTTTTTTTTTTGCTTCTTCAGGTTTGATTTCTTCCATATTGGATATTCAAATTTGACATGTCCTGGTTTCTTGCACTCATAGCAAATAATTTGTTCTTTCTCTTTCTTGTTTGAGTCTCCCTTCATCATTTCTTTTCTATGAGGTTTTCTTGCTTTGTTCATTCTCATGAATTTGTTGAATCTTTTAACGAACATGGCCATTTTGTCATCTTCTTTAACCTCTTCATCATCATCATTAGGAGTGTTTGTTTTAAAGGCAGCACTTGCCTTCTTTGATGGTTCTTGTCCATGCTTGATCTTCATTTCATAGGTTATAAGAGAACCTATAAGCTCATCCAAAGAGAGTGTGTTGGGATCTTTGGATTCTTTAATTGCTGTCACTTTTGCTTCCTAAGACTTAGAAAGAATTTGAGTATCATCTTTACCACCTCTTTATTTGGATTGGTCTTTCTGAGTGCCTTTAACCCGTTGATGACGTCTGTAAGCCTATTTGACATTTCTTTGATGGTTTCATCTGTCTTCATCTTGAACAATTCATAGTCAAGTGTGATCATGCTTATTTTGGATTCCTTGACTTGATTTGTTCCTTTATGTATGGTTGCTAACTTATCCCACACTTGTTTGGCATTGTCAAATAGTGAGACTCTATTATACTTACTCAGACCAAGAGCACAAAATAATGTGTGCATCGCCTTGGCATTTAATTATGCCATTTTGGTGTCTTGTTCATCCCATTCTTCTTATTCCTTTGGCATAACACAATCTCCGACTCTCTTTTTTGGGATGAGTGGTCCATTGACAATGATCTTCCATAATTTATAGTCATTTGCTTAGATAAAGAGCCTCATCCTTGTCTTCCAATATAAGTAGTTGTCGCCATTGAAGAGTGGAGGTCTCATGATGGAATGTCCTTCAAGTCCTATAGCATTTGCATTTGTCTCAAATGCCATGAGACAAACTTCATCTTGGCTTTTCAACTCTTGTGGGCTTCTTGAGGCTTTGATTAAAATGTTTTTATTCTCTATTTTTGAGCTATCAAAGTATTTTTTTGATGTTGTGAGACCTATAATAGAGACCAAAGCTCTGATATTAATTGTTAGCTTTAAGGAGAGATTAAACTAAGAAACATGATCAATTTGGAGTAAATTGAAAACTAAAAATAAGACAAAGATAAGCAAAACCAACAATCAATGTATAAAGGTTTGGTCCTTTAATTCGGCACCTACGTTCTTTCTTCTTGGTACTTTCTTACCAAGGTGATTCTCACAATTCACTAAAAAAATTGTTACCTTTATAGCTAAGGTATAACCTTATACCACTATCTTTTAAGGCTTATATAGAACCTTCAATTCCTTTGAGAATTTTACCTTGAACTCTTAAATATTTTCACTCACTTGCACACAACCCCTTTTATTATATGAATGAAGTATTTTCTAAACAAATTGAACCTCTAGGAGGTAGATGTTTGCTAGAATTTAAGTACAAGATGAATAAGATACAAATAAGCTTGAAGAGTATAAATTTGCTACAAGTAGAAATAATGTCTTTTGATGATTTTGAGCTTTTTTTGTTCAATGATTCAATGAAATTTGTATCTCTGCTTCTTCAACTGTTTGGAACCTCCATTTATAGCTGGAAATTGATTCATAGATGTTGGGCATTTAATGTGGTAGTTGGAGAGCCATTGTAGCCTTCATAATTGCTTGTTTCCATTTAGTCTTGCACTATAGTATCGATACAAAAATAAAAAAAGTGACTGTTACAGCTTGTTGTATTGATACAAGGATCTAAGTGTCAATAGTAAGCAAGCTGTATCGATACAGACATTATTGTATTGATACATTTGAGGGTTTCAGTCAAACCTTGGCTACAGTGAAGCCTTGTATTGATACATATAGGGTGAGTATCAATACTAAGTAGGTTATATCGATACATACACACTTGTATCAATGCATTTGAGGGTTCCAGCCAAACCTTGGCTACTGCTAAGCCTTGTATCGATACACATGGGTAAGTATCAATACCAAGCAGGCTGTATCGATACATTTGAGGGTTTTTAAGCATAGTATCGATACATTTGTTCTTTATATCGATACCAACCTTCAAAAATATTTGTAAAATTATTTTTGTTCATTGAAACAAATCTAAAAAATTATTCTAAGTATAAATATACATTTTAGAGCATATAATTTTTGACAAATTACAAACTTAGT
>JAQSVH010204216.1:0-15729 GCA_029448705.1 Adansonia digitata
ATACTGTAGTTCTAAGAATTTTACTACCTCTATTTTTGAAGATTTTGAATTTTTACCCAATTTTAAAATGATGTTAATTTGTCACTGTTAAGTAAGCTCACGTGGACATTCAATGTTTGATGTGGCGTTGACCTTGCATACATGGGAGCATAGCCACAGTTAGCAAAATTCTTTGCACAGCGGATAAGTGGAACTTTTTTTTCCTCAGTTCTTACTAACTTGAATGGTGGAATAATGTTATTAGTCCTTGTACTTATGATAAAATATAAATGTAGTCTCTTTATAATGATTTGAAAATATTTTATATTTGTATTCTTTTAAAAATTTTAAATTTTGATCTAATTTTTAAAATATTAAAAATACCCCATTATTAAACTAATAACATTTCTATACTATATAATATTTATTATCGAAATAATAAAAGACATTATTTTGTTAATATTAATATTTCTTATTAAAATATAAAAATTTTTATGTTCAATAATACCATAGATGGAAATATTTAAAATTAAGTAATTTGGTTTTTAACTTACATCCACCTATAAACTATGAAAATTTTACTATATAAAAATTTCACAATGTTTTGAAACCCAAAATTAACTGGGCTTATAACCTAGAGTCGCGACATTACGCTTTTGAAATCCTCTCTAATAGGGCTAATTATACTATTGATTCATGTGCTTGTTAAATTTTTTTAGATTTAGTTTTTGGTTTTTTTACTATAGTTCTTATAAGTTGAATCTTCCCACGATATTAATTTAAAAATTCTAGCCCAATAATTAATAGTGTCAATTTTTTTCATTAATGTGAACATAAACTTTCTGACATGGCATTGACTTTGCTAACATAGCTTAGATCTTATTGACGTGGCTTAGGTTAAATACTATTATTAGTGCCTATACTCATACCAAAAAGCAAATTTAGTCCTTATGCTTCTGGCAAAATGCAAATTTAGTCTCTCTATAATGGTTTTGAAAATCTTTATGTTATTGTATTTTTTTTTTTAGATTTTAAATTTTGATTCAAACTTAAAAATATTTAAAATGATTATAAATATTCACATTATAGGAGACTTGATTATATTTATATTAATATTTAAAATAATAATATATTATAATATTATTTTATTAATATAAATATTAAAAATTGTGATGTTATTAGTAAATATTAAAATATTTATACTATTAAAGTGACAATACTTTAGTTAATTTATAAGTTCTACTCAAATAAAATCAGGAAACAAAAAAATGTCAAACCCCAAATACTAAAAGAGATAATAACTTCGAAGACAAAATTAACACCAAAACTCTATAGAGATTTGATTAAATGATAAAAGTTTAAAAATAAGCTACAAAGTCATGTGAAAATAAATTTCATATTACAATAGCCTAAATATTAAAAATAGACTATATTTAAAGCTCCATCTATTTTGCAAAAAAATGGCTTTCAGGAAATTATTTTTATATTTTTCAAATATTTTTTGGCAAAAATTTAACTTGCCAATAGAAATTATTTATTAATCAATTGAAAATCAAAAAAAATTATGAAGATTATCTTCCAAAATTTTTTGAAAAAAGGCTATTCCAATAGTAAGGGTACTTATCGAACTCGTGAATTTAATTTCACTCTAACCATATTTTGAACATGATTATGTGCCCAAACTTAACTTGATCTGGCATGATATATTATTACGTTAATAATAAATACTTTGTCTAATTTTAATAAATAACATTTAGAAATTTTAAAATAAAAATCTTTAATATTTTAATTTTCAATATTTCTACAGTATTATTAAACATAAATACTTTTATATTTTAAAGGTAAATTATTAATATAAACAAAAAATAATATCATTTATTATTTAAATAATAAATATTTATAACAATATTATTATGTTAATAATTTTTAATATTAATGAATCAATATTTGAAATCTTGAAAAATACAGGAATAAAAAATTTTTAAAATCATTGTAGAGAGACTAAATTTGTATTTTTGCTTAAGTACTCAATTCATATTTTGACATAAATATATGTACTAAATTCGCATTTTGGGATAAATATAAGGATTAATAGCACCATTTAACCTAATTCATGTCAATAACATCAATGTCCACGGCAACTGGTGGAACATCTTCAAAATAATAAAAGATCATGTCTTAAAAGTAATGTCTCTTAATTATTTAATTAAGAGTAATGTCTTTTAGTTATTTACCAAATGGTGTGACTGTCCAAATAGACATGTGTTTGAAAACATTATGTCTACATAAAGAGACATTTATTTGCCTATAAATAGAACCCATTTCATTTGGAAGACATAGATAGAAAATTACATAAAAAACTACAAATAAAATTTTAGTAGTTTTGTCACACATTGCTTAGTGACAGTGGATTGATGTCGTTAATGCAAAATGTCGTCAATCATAAGGCTTCATTGTATCCTCAAGATTTATATGCCGATAACCCTTTCGCATACCTAATTAATAGTGGGGGTAAATAAAACCTTAAAGAGAGTGGCATTGCTACACACCTTTAAGCTTTCGTCAATTTTTCGTGTTTTTTGGTTCCCCAAGTCCTAACATCAACAAGTCATCGTCCAAGTCAACATTTTTAACAAAAGAGAATTGACAATGTTAACCAATAGCATTATTGGACTAAAATTTTTAAATTAATATAATAAGAGAATCCAATTATATGAATTATAATAGAAGGACCAAATCTTAAAAATCTAAGTATAGAAACCAATAATATATTTAGTGAAAAAAAAAAAAAAAGACATGTTGACGCCAGGGATGACATGGCCATGGGACTTTATCACCATGATTATGTTGCATATTCTTGCACATGAGGACTTCCCATCTTTTGATCTTTTGAGTAGATTCATTCACAAACAAGTTCTTTCAATAGATATGATTCTCCAACGTGTAATTATAATTGTATTATTTTTCTTCATTATTTTAGTTAATATATTATTTAAGTATTTCATATCAACATACGATTCAAAAAACTAGCTGTTGCAGCTTTTGTGTTATAAATTCGATGGTAGAAAGTAGTTTTTATTTTATTTTATTTTATTTGTTTACAGAAAAAAACAATTTAGTTTTATTTTAAAACTCTGATTTGAAAGAAATAAGTGGTCCAATAATTTCTTGATTCAGTGGCTTGAGACTGGTAACAGCACGAATATCCGAGTTAAAATCTCATCATCCCTTTCTCAACTTCCAAATTATCAAAAAGAAAAAATAATTGAATACCAAAATCCTTAGTTATTAATTTATCCTTTTTAATATAATCATATGCTCGTTATCTTATGTTTGCTTTATCTAAACTTTGAACAATTTATTGTCTGTTTTATTTTAAATAAAATTTTTAAATTTTACAAGTAAAATTAATAAATTTGTTTTGCTAGACCTTCATCTATTTGAATTTATTGGTGACGTTTCCAAACTCTAGTGACAATGTATCATATAAATTTTCATTTATTTATAATAATAGAATATGAATTTTCTTATATATCAACAATAGAATTTAATTTCTGTTAATAATACAAGAGAAAGTGTTTTTAGTGACGGAAATATTTTAAACGGAGCAATTTTGTCAAAATTAATCCCTATTTTTGATAGAACTCATGCCTTTTCATATGAATTTCGTCCGAAAAAGTTAATTTAAGATGGCATTTAGTACTTTCCCATATCATAATTTCAATGGAATATAATTCCTTGGAATGTGATTGCTAGGAATGTGATTTCTGAAAAAGTAATATTACAGTATTTGGTATATATAGGAAAATATTGATTAAAATATTGAGAAAGTTATATTAATATGTTTGGTTCATTAAATACTTTACAAGAATGTGGTGATAATTTTTGAAATTACCCTTATAAAATAAAATGTAAATTTTGTTATTTTTAACATTTTCAAATATATTTATTATTAACAAACATTAATTTGTTATTAAAAATACTTTATTTAATCAGTTTTATTTTAAATAATAATTAATTTATTTTATATAAAAATAGCATAGTACATTTATCTTAAATCTAATATATGATTAAATTAAAAATAAGTCTTAATATTTAATAAGCATTTGAGTTAGAATGTAATTTAATTAAACTTAAAATTTGATAGTAATTAAAATATTTTTAAAATTAATTAAATTTTCATAATTTTATAGATAGTGAGAATTTTGGGTAGAAAAAATTAGCTTCCTAATTATAAAGAAAAATTACATTATCATCTTTCTTCGTCGGTATCACATTTTTATGATTATGAAAAAATAATTTTCAAAAAAGATAACATTTTCGGTAAAGTGAACACTTCATTAATATGAGAATTTAATTGGTGAAAATTTAATTTTCAAAAAAATGATAATTTTTTAATATTACTTAAAACCCCACTAAGGTTTTAGTGACGAAAATGGAGTATTTGCAATAGAATATTTCCATCCTAAATTTCATCACTTAAATTACTAATTAATTTTACTAGCCGAAAAGACTTTGCCGTTAGATCATTCCGTCGGAAAAAGTCTCCCGGAATTAGCAACGGAAGAAGCTTTTAACTTCCGTAAAACCCATGTTCTCCATTGACTAAAATACTGTGAATATTTACCGAAAAAGAGTAAATGCAATTTTTTTCCGTTTTCATAATTTTATAAATTGGCAATTTTTTTTAGCAGTTATTTTTTTATACGACATCGAAAAATGAAATTTGTATTACCTTTTTTAAAATTTCCCAGAACCATACTGCTTTCAACTTTCCAGGAACGAAACAGAAATAAGCTCTTCTGAAGATGAGGCACGCATTCTCAATCAGGTTTCTGGATTGGTGTCGGGAATTGAATACGTATTCATATTTGAAATTCATTTTCGAATATAAGAAACATAATTGATAGGCTACAGGGGTGAAAAGAAATTATTTGGGAAGAAAAAAAAAAGGGTGGAGATGCATTTGTTTTCAGGTTGATGTACAACTAATTTCCCATTAAGAAGTTCCATATATAAAAAGCAGCAGAGTGGTGAAATGTATGTTTCCCAGGCAAGGAAAAAACAATCAGATAATTTAAAGATAACAGCAGATATTGCATATCTGATATAATAAAAGAAACTAAACATGTTTCATAACTGGTCTCCTAATCACAACCTGGTGGCTGTTGATTACATCTGTAGTCCCAAAAAAATTTTTTTTTAGTCCCTTGTCTAAGCTCTCCTTGGATCACCCCTTAAATTTCTTTTAAGGTTTAAAAATATTAAAATATTTAAAAATTATTTTTTATTAAATAAATAGTAATTTATCACCAAAATCCCTACACCGACAATTGGAGAGGTCCACTGTTGACTTAGTCCATTGGAAAAGTGATTTGTCGATCACCGGTTGATTAATTATTTTTCTAATCCCTGGTTCCTATCTTTTTCTTTTGCACTAGGGCTGAGACAGTTTGGCCTACTGCAATAAGCAGTGGTTTTATGATTCTATGCTGATGCTAGTGCAAGACTGTGCCGTTAGAACTCCTTCGTGATCCCCTTGATGATATATATATATATTAGCTTAAGGTAAACTATAAATCGGTTCCAATTTAAAATTTGTTGTTAATATATATTGATTTAGGATAATATAGAAATTAACCCCACTAAAGAAGAAATCTGAGGATGACTTTATTGTTAGAGATCACATATTTAACTTTTGTTCTTAAAGAACTATATAATAAAAATTGAGCGCAAGACAATATATATATATATATATTGATTGTTTAAGGTAGATTTTTTAATATCATCTTGAACGTGGGAATAATAAAATGTGGTTATAACCATCCACTAGCATGTGGCTGTTTAAAGCAATATTTCTATATCAATGGTAGGTTAAAAGAGAGTGAGAGACAATGCAATTTTAATAATGGAAATCAATCCACATTGCTTGCCACAAACATAAGGCTAATATATATTTAAAGAGAAGGTTAAATTAATATAATTGGATGAAGAATGATTCACAGCACACACTTCAGATTACATATCTTATTTTACCTGATAGATGTCATTAGTGAATACAAATGCCATCTTTGGTTGGTTGATGACTTAAGAAAATGAGTAGAAATGCTTTATTCTTGATAAAGTACCTTTTTTAAAGGAAACTTTCTTTTTACTTGACCCACAAATTTATATTTATTTTTTAAAAATATATTTATGTAGAATACGAAATGAATGTTCATATATATATATATAGTATTATTTTTAAGTACATAAAAAAATTAAAAATATCTTATCAATTACATGTATTTGTATCCATCATTTAGCCGAGTCCGGAAATTCATTGTTTTTTTTTTTTTTTTTTTGTTTTTGCACTTTGTAAAACGTTTAGCACAAAGCAGCAGGTGGTCTTAGCTAGAATTGACATAAATGAAAGCACAAGCTATGGTACCTTTCGGAATATTTGATATGAATTGTTTGAACAACTTTACTAACGAAAGGATATAAATTTCAAAATGAACAAAAAAAAAAAATCAAACAAATGAATACAATGATGCATTTCATTGAATAGTCGTGGAAGTAATTTCTAATATCAAAATACATCAGCCTTAGAGGAGGTTTCCCCAGTTAACATGGAGGCAGGGTTAGCGAGATACTGCTTTAGCCGCCCCATTTCGAGGGCTACATCTATCATGGTTGGTCTTGTTGAAGGATTATACTGTGTACACATAATGCCAAGTTCAATCAGTTCCAGAATGATATCACTCCATACTTTGTTATATTTCGTTGGCATTGTAGCTGAGCTGCACCACCTAATCATTGCTTGCTTTATTATTGGTTCAAGCTTATGAAGATAGTGACTTTTTGCCCATTCATGCAAGCTTGAACCTTCAGTATCAGTAGGGTGCCTACCTGAAACAATTTCCAACAAAAGGACCCCAAAACTGTATACATCCCCTTGAGTGGAAGCACGTTTGCCCATTCCATATTCTGCATAAGTTAAATAGAAATCAATAATAGTGAGTGTCATAGGTAATGAGCAGATGATTCTTTTTTTTCTTTTTACGAAAATGGTTATGGGTTGAACATGTTAAAATTTAAATCTTAGATCTGCCGACTAAATGTTACTTTTTTAAAATGATTACATAAATCAATTAACTTAAGCTTCGAGTTTAATAATTAGATGATGACTTCTAAGATTTGATTATATGATTTGATTAGATTGTCTATATCAGGCTTATACTAGGTTCAACTAAAGTTTAGATAAGTGGCATAAAATAATGAAAAAGCTAATATTTATTTTATTGATATGGAACTAGTTATATAATTCCAGCAAAAACAAGGCAATGCCGAAGCAGGAAATGCATACCAGGAGCTATATAGCCAACTGATCCGCATAACAAGCCATCTGCTGAGCTAAAAGAGATTGAATCATTTTCAGAAACACCCTCATCAACTCCTCTGACCAATCTTGCAATTCCAAAATCTGTCAGCAAAGCAGTCATGTCTTCATCAAGAAGAATGTTGCTAGGTTTAAGATCACAGTGCACTACTTTAACCGGTGAGTAATGGTGAAGATAAGCAACGCCTTCAGCTACATCGCTACAGATGTTCACCAACTGAGTCAAATCTAGCCCATGTCTTAATCCTTGGCTTGGGTATAGATGACTCTCTAGGCTCCCATTCGGCATCAGAGGAAAGACGAGAGCCTTGAAACCTGGCTTGCTGCAAATTGTTATTATCCTGATCAAATTTCTGTGCCTCGTTCTCTTTAGGACTTCACATTCTCTCCTAAAACTCCGTGAGATTTCTCCAGATGTCTTTGTATCCAAAACCTTCACGGCTATTCTTGTATTGTCCCGAAGTGTTCCTTTATATACATGACCGAACCTGCCTGAACCAATTAAGCTTGAAGCACTGAAACCACCAGTGGCTTCCATGAGTTGTAGATATGAGATTCTTGGGTACTTTTTTAGCTCTGTCCTTTCTTTTTCCTCATCTTCGAAGTCCCCTCCATTGACTGCAGCCATTCGATTTCTGAACTTCGACTGCAATACCAGAGGGTATCCAAATATAAACAATAAAGCAGTTGCCAACAATGACATAATGATTGGCAAAATTATAACCAAATGAGAAGGATGTTTCTTTCGGCAGTTTGTCATGCCTTTAATCGAACCACAAATGCCATGATTTCCAATGAAAGAGTATATATTCAGCAATGAAAATGCCCCCATGTCTGATATATTACCGTGGAACTTGTTGAAAGAGAAGTTCATTTCCTTGAGAGTTGATGATGCTTGGAAAGTTGGTGGTATGACTCCAGTCAACTGGTTTGCAGCGACATCTAGCTGTTTAAGGTAAGGCAACTGTCCTATAGAAGCTGGAAGTTCCCCTTCTAAGAAATTACCAGAAAGGTTGAGGTACTCAAGGGCAATGCAGCTCCCAAGTTGCGATGGGATTGTGCCAGACAGATTATTTGAAGACAGATCAATTGCTAAAATCATATCCATTTTACTTAGCTCTAATGGTAACGGTCCATGAAGGTGATTACCAGACAAATTCAGGTATAACTTCAAGCTTCTCAATCCGGAAACTTCACCAGGAATCATCCCTGAAAGTTCATTATGAGAGAGGTCTAAAATCTCCAGGTTGACACATTTCCCTAGACTCGGAGGAATTGTCCCTGAAAGCCGATTTCCATGGAGTAGGAGTCTTCTCAGCTGGGAGAGATTTGCAAAACTATCAGGAATCGAACCTGAAAGCTTGTTTTTTGATAAATCTAGGAGACCTAAATGGGTAATGTTTCCTAGTGCTGCTGGAATATCACCAGAGAGTGAATTATTTGACAGATAAACTCTCTCTAGTTTTTCCATTCTGCATAGTTCAGGTGGGATGGTTCCATTTAAAAGGTTGCTAGACAAGTTCAAGAGGGTAAGATTCACAAGGTTTGAAATGCGAGGAGGAATCAAACCATATATAAGATTATCATCTAAATGAATCTGTACAAGATTGGTTGAAAGATCACCAATAATAGGAGGTATCTCTCCACCAAGTTTATCCCCGGCTAATTCTAGTTCTTGCAAGTTAGAGAAATTGAGCAAAGAAGCAAAAAAGGGCTCAAGGTTAGTGTTACCGTCATGGCTAACAAACTCATTATAGGAAAAATAAAGGTACTGCAACAGCGGCATTTTACGAACTATATCAGATGGCAACTCCCCACTTAACATATTTGATTCCAAATCAAGCCATTGAAGCTTTGAGGAGTTCGAAAGGGCTTGAGGCACCGGACCAACTAGTCTATTAGACCAAAGCAACAGAAACCTCAATTCCCTAAGTGAACATTCACTATTAAAAGGGAGTTGGCCACCAAGAGAATTGTTAGAAAGATCTATATATTGCAAAGAAGCCGTCCCATTGCAGAAAAGGGGAGCTGGAATATCTCCCACAAGCCGATTACTCCCCAAATCAAGGTATACTAATTGGTGAAGAAAAGCCAACTCAGAAGGAATGTTGCCTACAAGAAGATTCCATGATAGACTGAGTTGTTGGAGCTGAACAAGTGAACCAAGTTCTGCTGGAATATGGCCTTCAAAGAAGTTCCTTGACAAATCAAGAACCACCAAAGAAGAAAGATTGGCAAGAGCAGGAGAAATGGTGCCTTTAAGCGACCTTCCACTAAGGTCAAGCTGCACAACTTTATCTTTAGCATGGTTGCACCCCACACCAGTCCAGTTACACACATGCACATTTATTGCATTCCAGTCTTCCAAGGCGTGTTCAGGGTCTGAAACAATGCCTGACATGAATAAAAGCAGCGAAGCTCGATCCTTCCCAATTCTAGCTTTCTCTTTAGCAGTAGATACAAAGAGAATGCTGATCAGGAACAGAAAACTAAACCTGGAAAATTTGCAAAACCCCATTGTGCTCCCTCTATTGAAACCCAAAAAAAAAAAAAATTAGAGAGCAGTTGACATACGAAAAAGTCCTTGTTTGCACCACCAAGTTTTTTGGAGGGACAGAACCTGTAGCGTGGAGATAATATATGCAACAATAATATATACTACGGAGGAAGAACAGGGTGGCTGGAGAACTTGACGGCTGTGCCTAACTGCCGTTGAAGGAATGAACGCACGTTTGGCGCCAATGATCTTTGACTAACTCGACCAATCTGAGGTCAACAATGTGGATACGTATGGGTATACGCCATCCAGCGTCACGAACCGTGTGACAATGGTGGTGTAAATGTCAGCAAATAGGCCTAACACTTCTGGCTCATTGATGTTTGCCTTTGAGTTTAGTGGATGATGCGTTGTTAAGGAAGAATTTAAAGATATGCTTTGGAAAAGGTGATGTTGGCAGCTCGATTTTGTTTGTATTGTTCATAATATTTTGGTATATTTGTCGGCTGAAAGTGAGGTGTAGGCAGCCAAGGAAAAGGCCGGCGTAAAGTTTATGAGCAGAGACCGAGTAAATTAATTGGGTAAATATGCACTGTTTAAGGATAAGTACGTAGCAAGCTAGCACACCATGCAAATGCAACAAACCTTACTCCCGTGGAAAAACTTGTTACCACTTACCACGTGTTACTTTTCTGCGAATATGAGTTTTACATGTTGCATGAAAATTGAATAAAAATCAAATGATTTAAATTGTAATTGAAATATATTTTTGATTATATCTTATTTATTAAAATTATAAATGTGATAAATATTATATCATAATCAATTATAATAAATATTAATTATAATAAAATTAAAATTATAAAATAACGATTATAATTTATAACGTTAAATTATTATATTTTTTAAATTTTTGATACAGATAGAAGGAATGTGAACCAAAATATCTGTCAGCCAACAGCTAACTTTCGACATGAGTAGAATTTTTTTTTTTTTTGGTATGACAATTAATTTTGCTTTCTACAAGTTTCTAAATCCCTTCATTTGTATGAACATTTAAATTAATATATATGTACTAAATTAAGAGATAGAAGCAACTATAGCAAGAATGGATCGAAAATTTTTTTCTCGAAATAAAGAAATTAATAGTCATCAAATAATAAATAAACAAATATTCGTACAAAAGATTCTTTGTGGTAACAATGACTTTCTCAACAAAGAAAAAGATTCACAAGTCATTGACAATAAGATTTAGATAAAAGAAAATATATTTAATTTATTTTATATTAACTCCAAAGAAATACGATGGATTTACATTTGTATTTAATTTGTTCAAAATATCTTATAGAATTTTGAACAATATTTGTTGCACCCATCTTCATGTCATCAAATTGGATCACTACATGTAAAATACTTAATGAATCTATAATTGTCCAATAGTACTAAGTGGAGCAAATATTTAAGGTATATCTATCAGGCTCACAAGCATCCAGTGATCGTGCATACATAAATAACTCAACCTAAAAAGAGATTAGATAAAACTTTTAACTTTTTGCTATCCTCTTCCTTATTCTGTCAATCTTTTCATCATTCTTTCAAATATTTACTGACTTAAATATCAAAACATTCTCCAAAGACCAGTCTAATATCCTTTGACATTTTTTATCTATGCATATCTCTCTTAATGTCAATGACATTTTTGAGAGATATATTTGTTGAAGCATTTTCAAAATAATGAAAGTTCTTGTTTTCAATAATCATAAAGTAATGTCTCTTAATTATTTAAATAAGAGTAATGTCTCTTGATTAATTACCAAGTAGTGTGACTATCCAAATAGATATGTATTAAGAAAAGTTAAGTCTATACGAAGAGGCATTTCCATGCCTATTAATAGAACCCTCTCATTTGGAAGACATAGATAGAAAACTAAAATAGAATTTTGGTAGTCTTGTCGCATACTGCTTAGTTCATAGTGGATTGATGTCGTCAATGCAAAATGCCATCAATCATAGAGCTTCATTGTATCCTCGAGATTTATACGCCGGTAACCCTTTTGCATGCCTAATAATAGTGGGGGCGAATAAAACCTTAAAAAAAGTGACATTGCTACATGCCTTGAAGCCTTCATCAATTTCTCGTGTTTTTAATTTCTCACATACTAACAATTTTAAGGTTTTATTTGTATAATTTTAATAGAAATTTGATTGAAAGTGAAAGAGGATACAATGAAAGGTGCAGGACCAAACATTTAATAAACTATTGCCTAACATAAGCATGTTAAGATACAAATGTTTGGGATGACATGGCAAGAATAAAAATGATATGTATAAAAGGCATGTTATGAAGCATCTGTTACGTATTTTTTCTTTTATATATTTATTTAAATTTGTCCTATAAATAAATTGAAGTGATAAAAGAGACAATCAAAGATGGCTCAAGTTTTTATAATGCTTCACATCCAGGTATATTTTATAAACTTTTATTTAAATTAATTATCTATGTATAAAATCATTGATTTTTGGATATTTATTAGGTTTTATTAAAGTCTCAATAGCTTATAATGAGACATCTATGAAGGTATTTAAAAAAGTTACTATAAACTTTACTTACAAATTATTATATTGGTCTTATGATTCATGTTTACTGTATATTGTTGGTGGCTTATGATATGGATCTTTCATGAATAATTATGACTATACAAAATATATATTTATTGGTAATTATATATATAATAAACTAAATGAAAGTTTATTATATAGATGGACATATAAGATGAATCATTTTGGTTGGCTTAAAACAACCAAAAACCTAAATGGATTTTATATTTGGTTACACATTTTGGTAGTCCACATTAAAAGGGTTAAACAAAATTATAAGTATTTAACCTATTTTATTATTTGTCACATGAATTTATGTTGGTTTTATGAAATAAAAAGTTGGACTATTTTACAAAATTTATTATCAATATAAAAGTGGTTTTGACTAGAAATGATATAAGTCAAAAATTATTTGTATGATATTTTTTCTAGTCAAAGTAGAATAATGGGAAAGCAAAAGCT
This sequence comes from Adansonia digitata, assembly GCA_029448705.1. NCBI lineage: Eukaryota > Viridiplantae > Streptophyta > Magnoliopsida > Malvales > Malvaceae > Adansonia > Adansonia digitata. Next base: position 12,918 of record JAQSVH010204216.1, read on the forward strand.
TTTATAATATGTCACTGCTCTAATATTAAAATAAAATCTTCTATTTAGAATATGTAACATAGTAGTCATTAATTTGGCCACAAGGATTTGGATCCAAATATGACTATATAGTTTTATTTGATCTTATTTGGTATTTAGTATATGCTATAGGGCATACAAATATGATTGAAGTGGATATAGTTTGAACAAGGCTATAAATATATAGTCAGTTTATAAATATGATAAAATGCATTTATATTCACCATATATAACATTGGTAAGTGATCCCCAAAGGAGTTATTATGGAATCATGATATAAGATTTGTAAAATATGGATGAGCATGCTATATAAAACTAATGGAAAGGTGGCTTTTGTCATCCATTGATTAATGCTTTCCATATTGATAATTATCATAAGTGGCTATGCTTAAGGGATATATGAAAATATTCATCAAAAGTTGAGCTATTTGAAAAATCATGACTCAAAAATGAAAATATCAAAATAACAAAAAGAAAGCTATTATCCCATTTGAGTAAAGGATAAGGCTTTGGTTATTAAAAATAAAATGACTAATAATGTTCTTGATGAAGGGTGTATTTATGTAATAGTCATTTGATAAGCCTAGTAATGGTTTGGTAACATTGACTATTGTTCTAAAACGAGATATGAAACACCCTTGTGTGTATATGGTTTGTTAATAAAATGTCATGTATTTTGAGTATATACACAAAATAAGTTTAAAATCATGTATTGATTATGGCAACAAGCTATGCAAAAATAGCAACAACATTGTCTTACTTCAATATGGGATTTGAGGCCTCATTATAAGGAATTACTTGGTTGAAAAGAACAATGTGATGTATTGTTTACATATTTGGTAACAATGAAATTAATAAATAAATAAAATAGATAAATGTGTAACCATTATTAAAAATAGATAAAGTGATCACTATGAATACTATAAAGCAAAGAATTGGTATTTTATAAAGGATATCCTTGATAAGTGAAATATTATTAAAGAGCATTCCTTAGTCAAAGAATTTATATTCGTACATGGTGAGGGTGTTGGTCTTGTGAACCTTCAAGATAAAGTATTTATAAAAGTTCACCATGTGATATGGAAATTAACATAGCTATGTTGGTAATTTGGCGATGAGGTACAAGCCTCTAATATTAAGTCACCTATGATGAAAACTTGACTCAACGCTTGGTAGAATGTCAAGTCTTGAGTTCAATGAGACAAAGTACATCATGTGTATGTGGCTGCTAGTAGTATAATATTATATAATATATCATCCCAAGTAAAGTACTAGGTATCCGTAATGATAAAGGAAGGATGGGTAAATATACTCTTAGTAGACCCGTAACATAAATATGTTAGAATGTTATAGTTACGGGAACACTCTCGATAGGATCTACCTATATGAGTGTGAAGTGTGGCCACTTCTAGGAGCTCAAGGGCTTGGCTCTAATAGCACTCATGAAAAGAGGACATAGACACATGGTCATAATAGTGTCCTTGAATATTATGCATTAACTGGCGTTGAAATCTTTGTGTGAGATGTGTTCAGTTAACAAAATGGAATAGCTGATTCAAAGCATAGTCTACCAAGCAATTTCTGTTAACTTTAACATGTTTTCACTAAATGAAGGTTCAATCGTAAGACACCTTCATTTATGCAATAGATTTTCAAAATTATCAAAATTTGATTTATTTTGAAAATGGTGGGAGATTATTGGAACATTTTCAAAATAATGAAAGTTCATGTCTTCAATAATCATAAAGTAATATCTCGTAATTATTTAATTAAGAGTAATATCTCTTGGTTAATTACCAAGTGGTGTGACTATCCAAATGGACATGTATTAAGAAAAGTTATGTCCATACAAAGAAGCATTCATTTGCCTATAAATAGAACCCTCTCATTTGGAAGACATAGATAGAAAACTACAATAGAATTTTGGTAGTTTTATCACATACTGCTTAGTGCATAGTGGATTGATGTCGTCAATGCAAAACGCCATCAATCATAGGGCTTTATTGTATCTTCGAAGTTTATACGTTGGTAACCTTTTTGCATACCTAATTAATAGTGGGGCGAATAAAACCTTAAAAAAAGTGACATTGCTACACGCCATGAAGCCTTCATCAATTTTTCGTATTTTCAGTTCCCCTACTAACGATATTCAACTTCAGCTTCATTGGACATTAATAGTAATAACAATTGCATTGGGGTTGACTATTTCATTGTCTAATTTTGCTGTTGTTTTTTTGTTAGAATTGTTTCTACGTAGTGGTTAATTAAGATGTTAGGTATGTGGTGTTTTTCTTTTTTCTCTTGTTTCGGGGCTGATTGACTTGCATCTTTAATGCTTTTTACTGTAGGTCACTGAGAATGAGTTATCATTCTTATCCTCACTTTCTAATAAAATTTCATTGGCTTAGAAAAGAAGTAACAGCAATAACAACTGTAATGCTAAAGTTTAACTAGGAATTACCTCACAAAACCGTCAGCATGATTTTCGATTCAGCATGTAAACTTTAAGAATCTTTTGACACCTTTTTAAGTTCAAAAAAAAAATTTTTGAAGGATGCTAATGGGAAAGCTTTCTCTATTTTTCTTCCCATCTTGGATCCACTTGCTGCATACGACCCAGCATTTTAGTCATGACAATTTCTCATTTTCTATATATATATATATATATATATATATATAAATGGAGTCAATTAAGACAAAGTGCTGAGTTTTGAAGAAAAGAGGAATAGTTGATGGACAAAAAAAGGGGGGGATTGGGGGGGGGGGGGCGGAATGCTTCGGGGCTCTCGAGTTT
>JAQSVH010204248.1:3517-15724 GCA_029448705.1 Adansonia digitata
ATTTATGGCAAATTTGATATTTCAATTATTTTTTTCTTTTTTTTAAGACTAAAATGATGTAATAAAGCTTATAATTAATTGTCAATGTATATATATAATAGGAATATTCCCACGTTGCTTCCGTAATATATCATTGATTATAGGTGAAGTCGTGATTTGAAGTAATAAAAGTCATTTTGGGTTCAATTGGTTTTGCTCACTTTTAGTCAGATCGTCTCAAATTTGAGTGTTTCTTTAAATTTCTGGTATCTTCTAATTTTAGGTCATTCACTTTTTCAATCAACTTGAATTAAATTGGGTTGCCATATATATATATATAATAAGTTTTTTATAGATTATGTCAGCTCTAATTACATTTACCCGATTAAAGATGTCGAAAATAATTTAATTTTTTTTAGAAATCTTTTTGGATATTGTTTAAGTTCAAGTGTTTAGGCATATTGGATATGTATGTAAACGGATTGAGAAATGCATCAGTCAAATGTGATTCATATATGAATTAGGAACATATATGAGATTAATTATGATACATATAAAGATTATTTATAGGGTTCATGTAACAAGTCACTTAGTGCATATATATACCTGTTTGATAATGAATGAAATCATTCAATTCAATTCAACATAAGAAATCCTCTTTCTAAACACTTTCATTTTCCTACATAAGTATCCAAGCACCATAGAATAGCAGCTTTCAATGTAAAAAAATTATTAGGTTAAATGAAAAAAAATAAATACAAGATATTCATGGATACAACATGTATAAATGAGAGAGAATTTCTAGTCCAATATCCATGGTATATTTTAGAAAAATAAAAAAAAAACTGATAATCATTTTTTATTGAGATCTAATACGTAAATTATGAACTATGACAATTGAACATGTGTTTTTGCAGGCAAGAAGCTAAATCAAAGGTACCATAGGTATATATAATTCACTAAAAATATTTTACATAAAATGAACATAATATAATATTACCTACTAACATAGCTGAAATGGAAGGAAAAAAAAATGATGACGTTTGATGCTATTCCATGTCAAAATTTGAATGAAATGTAATTCTGGGAATGTAATTGCTAAAAATTTGATTACTAAAAAAGTAATATTATGGTTTTTGGTGCATACGGAAAAGTGTTATTAAAATCTTGAAAACGTTATATTGACATGTTTGATTTCTTAATTACTTTACTAGAAATATATTGGCATTTAACGAAATTACCCTTATCAAAAAATTAAAATTTTATTTTTTAATGTTTTTCAAAGATATTAATCATTAACAAACATTAATTTATTATTAACAAACATGCCATTTAACAGGTTTTATTTTTTAAATAATAATTAATTTATTTTAAAAAATAATATAGTACATGTATCTCAAATTTAAGTAATGATTAAATAAAAATAAGTTTTAAATCTTAAATATGCATTTGAGCTAGAATGTAATTTAATTTAACACGAATTAAAATAATTTTAAAATTAATTAAATTTCCATGGTTTTGTAAGTAGTAAAAGTATTAGGTAGAAAAAAATTAGTTGTCACTTTTTAAATAAGAAGAAGGCTAATTTTATCTTAAAGTTTTTTTTTTTTAACTTGCCAACTATATGGGAAAGTTGCTTTCCTACCTCTCTTCATGGGAATTACATTCCCATGATTGTAGGAAATTAATTTCCAAAGAAAAGTTAAAGTCCTCAAAAAATTGAACACTTTATAGAATACCAAATATGAGAATTTAATTGGTGAGAATTTGATTTCTAAGAAAATGATAATGTTCCATTTTGTGAAACACCCTTTAATTGGAGAGTATATTATTTGATTAGGATACTAGCTGCTTCGGTGAATGCAAGTGTTGGGCGAGAGTAGAGAGGGAAGTGTGGAAATCAGTACGACATATTAACGCCTCCAAGAATCAAGTGGTGAGCATGTTATAGGATTTTACCTACTAAAAGCACATTACTAGTGAGGCATATCCCAATTGAAGACAAATGCAGATTAGTTGGGGAAAAAGGTAAGATATTGATGCATATGTTTTGTGTTTTATGAGTACAATGAAACTAAGAGACTATGGAGCTCAATAAGCTAGTAGTGTAAGTTTTACGAGGTGGCAGGTGAATCCTTTCTGGAATGACTCTACAATATTGATAAGGTAATAGGGAAAGAAAGGGAATGGTTTGCAGCAATCTGGGTAACATGGGGAGGAAGGAACAAAGTGCTTTTTGACAAGTAGAAATGGGAGGCGGACAAGTTAGGGAGCTTTATAGATCATTTTATAAGGGAAGTTATTGACCTGAAACAATAAAGAATAGGATTGGGGATAGGTCTTATTAAGGATTAACCAACTAAATGGAAGTTACCACCTATTAGTATGTGTAAGCTTAATGTTGATGCCTTGCAATTGGGAGATTTATCAAGGGCAAAGGTTGGTGCGATAATATATGACTCTATTAGTCAGCTTATAGCTAGGAGCCATAGCCAAAAAATAAATCCTAACTATTCAAAGTATGAAGAAGTTTAGTGTTAAGGGAAGAAATAAGCTTTGCTCTTGACTTTGGTATATATGAGGTCATTGTTAAAATGGATTAATTGCCTACAAGCTTATATAGAAATAAGGAGAGATGGATTAAGATCATTAATAGTTAGACATTTGATTAATGAAACTATTAACCTATCACTCAAATTACATCGTGTTTCTTAGTTTTTTGTTAATAGAAAAGGTAATAGTGCAGCACACACTTTAACCATCGTAGTTGTTGAATATGGTGGCATTTTTACTGCCAAAATATTTTGGTTCACATAACTTATCTTTTTTATTAGATTTTACATCAACTTTTTTTAACTTTTCGTAGATTTAGCTAAGATATGATTTTCCAACTACCAATTTAATAAGTGTGGTTAGAAGATGCATTTAAGAAAAACTATTCAAAAAAGCATTCATGTTTTAGAGAAAAGAATCTTATGAAGTTATAGTCTCCTCAGGGCTTTAGACTCTATAGGCGTTTCTCAATTTTGTCGAATGCAAGGTTCTTCCTTAAGGTCTCAATGGGACCTTTGAGATTTTAGTTGAGTTGTTTCTAGTTAGGCAATGATTTTAAAGTGGATCCTAAGAATAGTAGAGGATCTAGAAAGAGAATGAAAGAATCTATCCTCTATGAAAGAAGCAAATGACTATATCCAAACAGAGGTATTATAGGCAGATGAAGATTTAGGGGATAAAGAAAACTAGATAGGGAAATTATTGACAAACCAACCTTTTGATGGAGAAGCAATGATAAGCACTTTTAGAAAGATATGAGAGGGGCAAAAAAGGTTCAAGTAGTGAATTTAGATTACAACATGTTCATTTTCAAGTTTGGAAATAAAAAGCATAAGAATAGGGTGGTAGACAAGTCTGCATGGTCATTTGAAAAATACTTGTTAGTCATACGAAAATATGGTAGCAACCTTCGACCATCAGTATATGTTTTTTATAGATCTCTATTTTAGGTTTGGGGTGTATAGGTTGCCATTGAAATGGATAACAAAGGAGGTAGCAATGAGTACTAGGAATAAGATAGGAGTCTTAAAGATTACTAACACCAATGAAGAGAACTTACGCTGTGGAAGGTTTCTTGGGATGAGGGTAGAGATCAACATATTAAAACCACTTAGACAATGTGTTAAACTATTTACAGTGACAAAGGTGATTTCATCTTAGGGTTTCTAAAAGGATACCAGATTTTCGCTATGAATGTAGACTTCTAGGACACACTAATATGAAATATATAGCCAATGAAAATACACAGTGTTATGGAGAAAGAGAATCAATATGGAAACTGGTTAAGAGCTATACCTTTGAAGAAATGTTTCATGTATAATTCTGGAACTAATAATCGCTTCAACCATAAGGCAGAATAAGGAAATCAAGAAGCATACCATAATTGAAAGATGAATTCATAAAATCGGGGAGTGGCTTAGAACAACCACAAGAGGCAAGGGACTAAACATAGGATCTACAAGCAAAACGTCATTAAATGAGTTTAGTCAATAAGGAAGTCATGTTAAGAATCAAGGGGAAGCACAAGGAGTTAACCTTGACAAGGAATATAGAGGAAATGTAAATAAGAACAGCAAAAAATGAGTAAAATAGATTATTACTTCAGAAGATGATATGCAAAATCTCACACAAAATAAGAATGAGCTGGAAACTATAGAGAACATAATAAATATGAAAGCACATAGATGTAGCCTGTTAACGAGTGTGCTGCCAAAAAATTTCATTAGTAGTCAAAGAAACATAATTAAGGGTAGTGTACTTTAAAAGACACAGCAGTCGTCACTACAAAAGTGAAGAATTAAAAGAAAACTAGAAAAAGAAGGCTCAACAAGTAATTACAGAAGACCATCCCATAGAATCGCAACTGGGGAAGAAGAAAATTATAAAAGTTGGTTTGAACTAGGACCACATGAAAGTTGACAATCATGAGGCAAAAGTAGGAAGGTTGATGCAAACTCAGAAAATAACTAAAGTGGATAGTTAGATATTGCATACTTGTTTTGTCAAGAAGGATGAAGTGTTTATGATGGAATGCTATGGACTTAGGAACCTATGAACACTTCTAGTCTTTCAATAGTTGCTAAAGAGAGAAGATTCTGATGTATTTTTTTCTTTGCAAAACAAATTACATGTTAAGAGTTTAGATAGAATAAAATATAGATTTGGGATAAACTCTTGCGTAAGTGTAAGCTTGGATGGTTCAAGTAGGGGATTAGCAATGCATTGGAATAATGGAGCTATTTTACAGTTGTGAAGCTTTTCACACTAGCACATTGACATGAAGATCGATAAGGTCTTCAAAGAGAAGAAATAAAGAATCCACGACATTTATAGATAGCCAAATGCTAATAGAAAAGAAGAAACATGAACTTATTGGTTGCTTAATCATCCTTGCCCTAGTTGTGTATAGGGGACTTTAATGAAATTCTATGGTCTGGTGAAAGCTTAAGACAATGTCTCTAAAAAAAGCATTAAATGGAAGCATTCCACACTACCTTAGAAGATACAGGATTAGAGGACTTAGGCTTCTCAAAACCATGGTCCATTTGGGAATGTGGAAGCACAAGAAGTAATAATATTGGAAAACAATTGAATCACGAGGTTGCAAATAAAACTTGGTGGAAGATGTTTCCTGAGTATCAAATTAGCCTTGTTATGGTCCTAGTATCTGACCACAAACTTATCATGCTGAATACACAAAGAACCAAAAAACGAACAGAAAGGCATATGAAGGTGTAATAGTTTTGAAACAATGTGGGTCATGTAAAAGTGATTTTGACTAAGAGGCAAGCAAAGCCTAGGTGAGTAGTCACAGCAAGTAGTTAGTGGAAAAAATGGAGACAAAAAGTCAGCATTTAAGACAGTGGTATATGGAAAGATTTCAGGCCATACATATGAATATTACAAAGCTTACTAAAGAATTCCAAAAGATCAGTGAACTTGATCTAACAAATAACACCATATTGAGATAACAACTGCTTAAAAAAGAGCTAAATTTGGGGCATAAAAGAGCAAAAGGAAGGAGATTGAAACATTGCATTCTTTCATGTAAAGGCCACTCAAAAAAATGAGGTAATGGTATTTTAGGGTTGGAAAATGATATGGGTATATGGAGGAAACAAAAATTCATAAAATAGCTCTTCCAGTCTCAGGGTCCCAGAAGAACCTCTAAGATTATTGAGGTCATTGAATGTAAAGTAAAGATAGAGATGAATGATTTTCTCCTTTTTGAGTTCAAACCTAAGAAGGTAACAAAAGCCAAAACACATGTAACCTACTAAGGCGTTAGGACCTGATAGTATGCTGGTACTTTTCTTTCAAAAATACTAGCATAATATTGTGATGAAATTATGAATTATGGTCTTTCTGTTCTTAATGGGGTGACAGATATTAAGGGAGATCAACAAAACTCATATTCTATTAATCCTTAAAAAGAGAGATCTTAGAAATAAGTCTTTGTAATGTCTTGCATAAAACTATTGCTTAAGTCTTGACCAACAAGCTGAAACATGTTTTAGCTTTGTGCATTAATGAGTCACAAAGTGCTCTTGTCCTAATAGGTTAATTACAGACAATGTACTAGTAGCTTATGAACTACTATACTTACTTAAAAAGAGGTAAGGGGGAGGAAAGGGCTTTTTTGCACTTAAATTGGACATAAGCAAAGTTTATGATTAAGTGAAGTGGCATTTTCATAGAAAAATAATGGAAAAATTAGGGTTTCACCCTCGTTGGATCACTCTTGTTATGTCATATGCTTTTTCCATTTTATATTCTATCATTGTTAATGACTTTATCTCTAATGAGTTTACTCCAAGTGAAGGTCTGAGGGAAGGAGACCTATTATCTCCATACTTATTTATAATTTACAGTGAGGGCTGTCAACGTTACTAACCAAAGCATAAAAGGAAGGAGTGCTGAATGGTGTTCAAGCCTCTCAAATGGGCCTAAAGTCACTTTTTTTTATGGATGACAATTTACTTTCAGCTAAAGTAGAAAAATGAAAAACGAAAAATGTTACTTGCTAAAGATCTATAAGGAAGGCTTAGGTCAGTAAATCAATTTTGATAAGTGAGCTCTGTTTTTCAGCAAAAATGTTAAAGAAAGATAGAAAACTTTTCTAAAAATTATGTTTAGAGTCCAAGTCACTACAAATCCTAAACATACTTGGACTTACTAGCATGGTTGGACATGAGCGAAGGAAGGTTTTTAGAAAGTTCATGAATAGGCTCTGTTCAAAGATCTAAAGGTAGAGTAGTCAATGTTTGTTGTAAGGGGGCAAGGAAATTTTTATAAAATCAATCCTTCAAGCGATCTTTTCCTACATAATGAGTTGCTTCAAGCTTTCAAAGACTTTGTCTAAAGATCAACAACATCATCACTATCAAGGATAAATATTTGAAAGGCTGAATTGTATTATTTATTTAATTGATAGTAGTATTTATACAAAATTCAAACAAAAAAATCTCCAAAAAAGGATAATAATTCAAAACAAAGTTTGAATGAAACAAAATAGATAAACTAAAAACAAATAATATGAATAAGAAGGAGAAGACTATATCAACTGTTTATGAGGTAAGGTTTTTCGCTAATATGCCCTCTCAAGTTAGAGGTTGTGTCAGCAATCCCTAACTTGAACAAATGCTTATAGAATGATGGATGTGGTAAAGCTTTGGTAAGAGAGTCTGCTAACTGATCTAGAACATGAATATGAGTAACAACAACTTGCTTTTAATTGGACTTGATCATGAACAAAGTGAAAGTCCATAGTATAGAAAACTGGGTTCTGACATAGACAAGTTGCACTGATGTTATCGCAGAAAATTATTGGTGGGCCAAGAAGTAAAACTTGAAGTTCACATAAAAAGTGCACAACCTAATTTATTTTTGATAAAGTGCTTGCCACTGTTCTATACTCATCTTTAATCGAAGAACGAGCGATTGTTCTTTTCCTTTTTGAAGATCACTCATAGGATTTTACATAAAATATAGACTGTAACCTGACATGGAAGTCCTGTCATTTATATCACCTGCCAATCTATAGTCGGGTACATGTACAAATTTGATGAAGAGTGATAATTGATTTTTAGACCATATGACACAATTTGCTTTAGATACCATAGAAGTCATTTTAGAGTTTGCCAATGAGTATGAATAGGGGCATGCATAAATTGAAGCAACTTGTTGATAGAGAAGCTAATGTCTGGTCTAGTAAAAGATAAATACTATAGTTTGTTAATAATTTTGCAATATTCAATTACATCAGCGGGCAATGTTCCATCCTTAAGTGAGAGAGAAAAACCTAGAGCTCAGGGGAGTTTACTTTCATGCATATTGCTATCTTGAAAAGTGTCCATGATGTATTTAGACTATAAGAGGATGATGTCATCATTACTGTTCAACATTTTAATGCCTAAAAAATAATAAAGATGACCAAGATCTTTAAAAAAAATCGATTGGCTAAATTAACACTTGATTAATATCTGCAGGGTTGTTCACATTATGATGTCATCCACATAAACCAAAACATATAAAAAATTCTTGGTTTATGAAAGATGAACAGTGATATGGCTAATTGAGATTTTTGAAAACAAGCATCAACTAGTAATTGCTTGAGCTCATTATACCATGCTCTAGGTGCTTGCTTAAGACCATAAATGGCTTTCTTGAGTTGATAGACATGGTTTGGCAAATCAAGATGCTCAAAGTCCGATGGTTGAAGCATATATACCACTCTTCTAATTACCCTTATGGAAAAACATTATTGATATCTAGTTGACGCATAACCCAATTGCTATAAATAGTTAGAGCTACTAGATGAACTATGATAGGTTTAATAACAGGACTGAAGGTAGAGTGGAAATCAATACTCGATTTTTGTATAAAATCTTTGGCAACAAGGCGTGCTTTGTAGCAATCTATTGTTCCATCTAGCTTTTGTTTGATATGAAAAAGCTATTTACAATTAACTACATTCTTTGATAGGTTATGCTGTACTGATTCCCATGTTTGATTGTTCAATAATGCATCAAACTCAGACTGCATAGCTTGTCTCCACTATGCATGTTTTTAAGCCTACTTATATATAGATGGTCTGAAGGTGGAGGAACGAATGCCAGGTAGTCAAAAAAAATTTTTTTTTTTTGTTTATGAATGTTATTTTGTGATCTAGTGGTCATCCTAGTAGGTAGGTTTATAGGTACAAGCGAAGGCTAATATTGAGATGAAATAGGTGGTAGATTGATCATGGTTGAGCATGGAATGGTTTTAGAAAGGACCTGGTAGGCATCACACTTTGTCAGGAGATTGATTGGCGACATGTTGGCTGGGGTCATAGTTGAGATTCTGACAGATTAGGAAAGAAGGGAGGATGGCAAAAATTCTACATTAAACGTCAACAGCTCTATTGGTGTGTGAAATGATGGAGACGTAGCAGGACTAGTTTATTGTATGGACTGAAAAGGTATTGAACGAGAAGGCATTAATACAGGAAATGGTTGAGGTATATCATGTGAGATATGAGGCTTGGATTTCAAATAGGATCAGTTAGAAATTTGAATTAGGATATTATCCCAATAATTATTTAAAAATGTATTTTTTATTTTGAAAAAAATATTTTCAAAAGTAAACTGATTTTCATAAAAGGTTGCATCATGTGGGACATACAATTATTTTGAAATTGGGTCAAAACACTGATGGCTGTGGTAGGTTGAGGAAAAACCTAGGTAAACACAGGTTTTTGATCTTGGTTCCAATTCATTTGATGTGTATGGTTTGAGATAGGGGTAGCAAAGACAACTAAAGACTTTTAAAGAATCATAATTTGGAACATCTCCAAATAAATTTTGGTATGGTGATTTATTTTTCAAGTTTGGAGATGGAAGTCTGTTTATTAAATAAGTAGGATGATGACAGGCCAAGGACTAGAAACAGAAAGGTAAAAATGCTTGGTGTTGTAAAGTTTTGGCTTTTTCAATTATTTAATAACGTTTTTGTTTAGCTATGGCTACTTTCTAGAGAATGTAAGGTGATGAGATAATGTTCAGTTCCATGAGAGTTGAGATATTGTTTGAGGCCTCTAAACTCGCTACCACCATCAATATAAAAAGAAATAATTTTGGTGTCAAAATAATTTTCCACTAAATGATGAAAATTTGAAAATATTGTATGTACTTCACTATTATTTTAAAGTATATAAAGCCAAATGTATTTTGTGTACTAATCAACGAAGATGACATAATATGCCTTTTTGTTAATGGATAAAGTTGGGGATGGTCCCCACAAATCATTGAATATAATTTGTAAAAGCCTAGTTTGAGTAGAGTATTTTGGTAAAATGGATGCTTGAGGCTTTTATTATAATGCAAGAATTACATAAAGTAAATTGTTTCGAAGCAAAATAAGGTAAAGAAAAATTATTCAAAACAATTTAAAAATTCTAGAATTAGGATGACCTAAGCGACGATGCCATAGGAACATTGGAAGTTGTGTGACCACTAAGTGAGATTGGGGAAGAAATGTATGGAATTTTGCCTACAGGCCATTCGTAAAGTCCATCTTTATTCCAGTCGCACACTAATAGAGCTCCTATAGTTAGATCCTTCATAAAAAGATTAGTAGGAAAGAATTCAATGGATATGAGATTATCATGGCAAAATTGGGAAATAAAAATTAATTTTTTTATAGCAGGGGCACACAAAGTGTGAGAAAAGTTAGATCTATAGTTTGATGCACAAAATTTAGCTGTACCAGTATGTGTGACGAGAATCATATTACCATCTCCCATGGTAATTTCTTCAGTGTCGTGATAATCTTGAAAGCCTTGTGATTTTGTAGTAACATGATGAGAAGTACCGAAATCTAAGATCCATGGAGTGGATATGTTGTCAGATCTTGATATGAAATTGGTTTTAGCTTGAAGATGATTATGAGATCTAAATCAGCATACTCTTGTAGTATAGCCAATTTTGTCACCTAATTGGCATTGGATATGGACTTGTTGTATTAGATCCGATGGTGGATGCCACTGGAATCGTTGAGAAAAATTAAAGTTGGTCTGACTTCTCAAGTTTTGTTACTGCTAAGATGGGGTTGGTTCCATAATTGATTATCTATAAGACCTGATATGGCGTTATTTGTCCGTTGGACTACAACTACAGCCATTGTTGAAGGAGATTTCTTGAGCTCTTCATGCTTAAGGAAGAGTTCATGATCAATAATCTTATCGTAAAGCTCTTCATAAGTGAGTGGAGAGTCCATAGCACGGATTGCTGTTGATACTGCTTGAAATTCAAGACCAAGACCACTAAGGATTTTCATAATGAGTTCTTCGTTTATGATTAAGGCACCAGCAATGGCCAGTTCATCGGCAATCTAACAAATTTTTCTGAGGTAGTCTGCTATGGGCTTTGTGTCTTTGGTAATCTTGTTAAGGTAATCGCGAAGGCTGAATATGCACACTTACGACTTGTTAGCAAATGCCATATGAAGTGAATCCCTTGCTATCTTTAAGTTTGGGGTAGTGACGACTATTGGGGTGATTGTCGGATCAACCCAGGCTAAGGGAGCATTTTGGATCAACTTGTCTTAGCGAAACCAAAAGCTATATTGAGCGTTTGCTATTTGTTGATTGTTTTCAGTATGTATTTTTTACGGTGCCTGTTTGGACCATCAAGATGGCCATATAGATCATGACCATACATGAGGATTTCAAACTGAGCCTTCGATGTTGTGAAATTAGACTGCCAAAAAGCTTGATCTGCAATCGTGAAGGAGGGTTAAATTGGATTAGTTGGCTATTTGTCAGAACAGTAGTGGTATTTATGTTGAAGATTGCTAGTTGATGATGGTTGTTGGCTATATTCAACTGTAAAACAAGGAAGAAAGCTTGCTGGGATGTTGGGGAAAAAAAAGCGTGGAGCAGGTTTGATTAAAATTTGTAGGATCAAAAACTCATTTGAGTTTAAAAACGGCTCGTATACCATATCAAGGATAAATATTTGAAAGCATTCTAAATTTCATTTATAGTAGTATTTATACAAAATTCAAACAAAAAAAAACCTTCAAAAGATAAAGATAATAATTCAAAACAAAATTTGAACGAAACAAAACCGATAAAGAAAACAAATAATACGAATAAGAAGGAGAAGGCTACATCAACTATTCATAAGCTAAGGTCTTTTGCTAATAATCAGAAGTTATTGGTGGAACTGGAGACAAGGGTTGAGAGGTATATATTAGACAAGGTGGGAGAAAATGTGTATGTCAAAAAGGGAAGGCAGCCTGGGATTTCGAGATACTGAGAAATTTATTACAGCACTACTCGGCAAACAAGGGTGGCGACTAATAAATGCCACAAATACTTTGGCTTACCAAGTCCTCAAGGCAAAGTATTTTCCATCAGTTACTTCTATGGCATCTAGATTAGGTAGGAACCCATTACTTACATGGAGAAGTATATGAGGGCCAAATTTATGTTGGCACAAGGGCTGGGATGGAGAGTTGGAAATGGACAACAAATTAAAATTTAGAAGGATAAGTGGCTACCATCTACCAGCCCTTTTAGGATTTAATCACCAAGGGTCAAAGACTGTTAGAGTTTTAGTGGTGAATGAAATCAAGAGGGGGTGAATTGATTTCTCAAAATTTTGACAAATTAAAATTTTGATAGACAAA
>JAQSVH010204280.1:0-15722 GCA_029448705.1 Adansonia digitata
AATTCTAACCCCTTTAAGTACCCTCGCTAAGGACGCTGCCCTAATTTTCTAAGACAAGAAACACAATAAAGAAATAGCACCACCAACAACTAACAAGTTGGATTGTTGGAGCAACTGCATATGCTGAAAAACTGGTTGGTCCCTTAGGGCATCTTCTGTACAAAATGGAATATGGGGAAACCTTGTTGCCAACAGGTACAAAGATTTTGATACGAGTTAATGAATCCGGAACTTAGCTTAGTTAATTCATGTAGTAAATTAACATTTAATAGGTTCAAAGTTCGAATCTCAATATTTATAACATATTTCCTATCCTTAAACTATGACCTCCTTTATATATATATATATATAAACCTACTAATGGATTGCTCTATTGTGTTGTATTATCATAAATACAAGGGTATAATAAATTGCCGTAAGATAGGCTTAGCTGCTTTTATTATATAGTTTGATTTTGATCACATCTTATTGGCTCCTATGTGAAATTAAATTCTTATTATATATAATAAGGGGCTAAGAGAAAAGTTAAAACACTAAAGCAGTCCCTTTCAAAGTTTCAAGACATCCAACAAAGTTTAAAACAAAAAAGATTTGGTGATTGAAATTTGGAGAACTTGAGAATTTAGGTGAGTGTAGGGGAAAGGGAAACATGGGCAGTGTCACCCATCATTTTGTTTGTTAAGCCCACAAATAATTGAAGCTTGGGACAACCAATGAAAGAACAAAACAGTATTTGTCGTACTTTTCTATTTTCTATTATATTAGCTTTTTTGTATATAATATAAAAGAGGTTTAATTTGAGAATAAAAAAAATTATAAATATTTGAATTCAAAACTTTAAATTTATAAAATATTATTTTTTAAAAGTACTGCATGAACAAATTAAATTAAATTTTAGGTTATATTATACTAATTTGTTAATTCTCATAACTAAATTTCATTTAGCAAGTTTTGGAGAATGGAAGAGTCATGTTTAATATTAAAGATGTATGCCCTTAGAAATAGATCTAAAAGCTAGATATTCTAGGGTGAATAAAGGTGCATAGCATGTGGACTTGCTTAGGAATGGCATTTAGCAAGCCTTGGAAGTAAGTACCTAACAAATTAAGGAGTAACATTTTATTTGTGATTTGGATTTAGGGCATTTAACAAATTAGGGTAATGTTTTTATTAATCGAATCTTATAGTTTGAAGTAACCTAAAATAAATAAAATAAAATTTATAACATAATACAATATAAATATACAAATATATTAAAATTTATATAATATGATTCATTAATATATAAAAGGTTATATAAATATATGACACTTTAAACATATAAAACAAAATACATGGCTTATCAAATGGAGGTAATGAGAATTAAGACTTTTGTGAAAAAGGATGAATGTGATCATAGGATGACTACTAACCCTATAAATAGATAATAAATTTAGATATTCAAATATTTTACCTATATAAATAAAAAATGAATTTAAATAATAAATTAAAATATCTAACACAATTAAAATTAAAATCAAAATAAATTTAAATAATAATAATATAAAATTCATATCCAAATCTATTACAAAATAATATATTTAATATTAATTCAAATAAATAATATTTAAGTTCATAAAAAAAAAAAGAAATAGAACAATGTCAGATATTAAAAGATATCCATTGTCGTGCCAAATATGTTTCCTCGTTTGACACCCAATGTCATTGTCCTTCCAAAAAATAAGAACTTGAATACAAAAAGACATCAAACATGCGTCAAATTGCCACAGAATTCAGTGCCCCCACAGCCACATTAATTTTTTATTCATAAGTATAATAATGATAATAATAATTTCTTCTTATTGTTAATTAATTATATTATAATATTTTTTAACTTAATTATTATTCCCTGAGACCCCATAATTAGTCTTTTATATTTATTATCAACATTATGCTTAAAACGTCACACATTGCGTAAATATTTGTACTAACAAATTTCTTAATTATTGTTTTGATTGATAGCATGGGCAATTATGATACCAAATTATATAAAAACCGACCTAAAAAGCAGCTTCTACCCCACGACAAATCCCTAATATTAATCAAGTAGACGATAAGTAAATATAAATTATTTTCATTGTATTGCATGCGACGTTAGTTTTCGATACATGAATTTTTCTTTTCATCTCATAACGAGATTAAAAAGTTATTTTATATATATTAATTTTTTAAATTAAGTTCTTTTATTTTATAAATGGATTTCGTAGTGAATATCTATATATATCTTTTAAAGCTATCATATAAGTGACAATACTCATACATTAAAATTTATCAAATTAAATATCAATTATTACAATTAATTAAACTTAATTACTATTAACGAATATTATTAAGACATTTAATAAAAAATCTTATATATATATATATATATCTTAAAGAATATATGGGTTACTCATAATTCTCGTTTGAAAAAGTTGGAATAATGAAAGGAATAACTTCTTATTGCATATATACATATATAGTGTAAAGAAATTATTTTAATTAGTTTAAAGAAAATAAAGAGCTAGAAAGCAGAAAACCAACTTTTTGACTTTATAAATATATAAGTCAATACGTGCGAATTATTCTGCATGTGTTTTTAAAATATATATTACTGAAAGGGTTGCTTTTGAACTAAGTGTATATGAAACAGTTGGGTCATATAATGAAAGGTAACCATCTCCTTTATTATAAAGTACCATAAAATGCTCTCTCATTCTTAAGATTTTCAAAACTTTAGATCATGACGGTTGTGTCTTAACTTTACAATAATTAGATGACACTTAAGGATGTAACAAGGATTTCTTTTGTACATAGTAAAGTTGATTAGTTATTGTTAATTATCATAAAAGAACTTAAATAGTCCAATTAACAATTTTTCAAAAGTTAAATTTTAAAAAGTTTTAAACTTAAATTCTTACTTCTTTTTTTTAAAAAAAAAAAGTCGATAAAATATGGCCTGGATAAGTTTAAAAACATTTATATTCGAATTTGTTTGAATTTAATTTAATAAAAACAATCGGAAGCCCGAAATCAAAAAAATGAACCTAGAATACCTTAAATCAAAAATATCCAACTCAGAACAATCTAAAATTATTAATTCAAATCTAAAAAGATTCAAACTTAAAATTACTTAAATTTGAAATAACCTCAAACTCGAAATACCATTCAACCAACCGCTACCGGTTTCCTTGTTTAACACCAAAAATAACAAATTGCTTATTTCCTATGAAAGAAAATGTAAAAGATTGCCATAGAATTGAGTCCCCACTCCACCAACTTTATGCTTTGATTTCTAATCACCAGTACTAATATATTTAATTAACCTAATTAATTATTTTATGGAAGAGTCAATAAACTTTGCAAAAAAAAAAAAAAAATTAGTGTCGTGGTCGAATCAGATTTTGTAAAAATTGTACGGACTAATATTTTTTAATTTAAAAGTTAATAAACCTTCTTCTCCACCCGAAAATGAAGAGAAGTTAACCACGCGCACTGGCCTTCAACTCTGTAAAGCTAATTAGCTAACTTAATTAATTGCATTAATTATTAATTAATATAACAACATATATAATCCTAATTATATGACCCTAACCCACTTTTGTGTTCACGTATTTTTAAGTATCATAATTATATTTAAAATATTATAAATTCATATAATAATTATGTTTATGTTATATTCGTACCGCTCGATAAAGAAAAGTTCGTCGAGGTTTAATTTGCTCAAGAACATGTGCAGCCAAGAAATCAGCTCTTCACTTAAACTTCATAGGAGGACTGATAAATTTGCAATATTTTACGTTAAATCTTTTTTTTTTTTTTTAAGTTTTCAAAACAGCACCTCATTAACTTAACAAAAGTTGGCCAAATTTTACAGTAAGTTCCACCATTATTATGTATTATTTACTCAAATTTGTGTGCTTATTGTTAATATACAGAGATTTTTTGTTTTTGATTAGTGACCATGATTTTTTTTAATTCGCAAATGAAATTAGGAGATCATTATATTTTTTTCTTTAAATATTTTATATATATATGTTATCCTACTAATAGTTTTAAATTTCTGGTGAGAGTAGTGTTATTAATTATCCTATGCATATTTTATTGACCTAAATAAAGGAGAAAGAGAAAAAGAAAAAGGAAAAGAACTGTCCTATACTTTGAGCAGTCTTTGTTTTGTGCATTAATTTAATCTAATCTTTTTCCATAATTTGATTGACATTGCATTAAGACAATCAATAAACTAGAGAGTCGTGGATCAAGCAGGAAAAAAAAAAGGCTGAAATAACATTCATCAACTCAGTTTGGAAGATGAATATATAGTATTTTATATATAAACACACACATAATTGAAGTTTAAGCTGTAAGGAATAATTCGTATTTGTCTTCCTTTTCTTCAGTATGTATCAACATTATATATATATATATATATACACCATTCAGTGTCCATAACCAGGAACAAACTCCAACAACTACAGGGCAGTGAACCGCCTTCAAGCTGTGGGAAATTCAAGTTCAAGGTTATTATTATTATTATTATATTTACATGCAAAAGTCTGTGTATTTCTTTATGTTAGACCGCAAATGTGTTGTTTTGGAATATTGGGTTCTTAGTTTTGAAGTGGGTTTTGCTTGTTTTTCAGATTTTTGTACCTAGGTTTTGAGCTGTGGGATAAAAACATGTGCCCAGCGGCAAGTGATATTGAATGTCAAGGAAATAGTAGTGTAAATGGTGATCATCATCAACATTTGAGGAACTACAATGGAGAAAATAATGGGGATGAGTTCGTTAAAGGGTTTTTACGAAAGATTCAAGTCAGTCAACTTTTGAGAAGGCTGCCATTGAATCAAACGACAGAACCATTGAGCCAGGCAAGCCAACCCTTTCCCTTAATCCTTGATTTCTTTGGTAGAAATAATGCTGAAACTTCCAATTTCTATGGTCAGCAGCATTGATCCTTTATCAACTTCAAAATTAAAGACAATCTTTTTCTTCTTAGGAAAGATTGAGTTGTTAATTTTCTCTTTTTACTTCAAATTTCTTTTTTTAATTTTTGCATCAATAAATCAATGATATTTGAATTTCTTTTTTTGGGTTTTTAAGGAAGAAATGCCTAGCCTGTTTATAGAAACCATTAACGTACAATGGTATATATATATATATATAAGATACGTATATATAACAGCATTTTTAAGGTTGTTTTGTTTTCACTTTTTGAGTATTAAGTGGAGTGTGACCAGCTTTGCGAATATTTCTTTCCTTTTTTATTATTATTATTTTTTCATGTTTTTATTTCATGCGGAGAAAATGTCTTAAGTTAGGAAGGATTCGAACCTTAAAACATTTCCGTCTTAAGAAAAGCTACAATCAAATCACTTAACTTAGTTAATGTTACACATTTTTATTACTACATATACCATTAATATTTTGATAAATTAATTTTTAAATTAAAAAAATATGATTATAATCATGTTACATTAAAATTTTAAATTGATCTGATACTATTTTAATTAAGAATACTATTTTTATATATATTTAATAATTAAAAATTTTTCATTAAATAAATAATTAAATACTTTTTAATTTATTCAAAATTTGACGTTCTATAAATAAAGCATAAAATTATGAAAATGTATAAAATTAAATTATTTTTATATTACAGTAAGCAAAATCTTGTGCATATATAAATATATATATTATATATATAACTCCAAATTAGGTCGTTCTAAGAATTTAACATTAAAACATGGGACATATTAATGACTGTCTAAACTTGTCTTAGGGAATTTACTTACCTTTTCTTTAAAAGACATACTTAGCTTTTCAGTAAAGTTGGTGTACTGGAATTTTATTTCATTAGAATTAGAATTTGAATACCAAAGTATTATGATAAAACTTCTTTTTCACTTCACTTTTTGGCCACTTGCACTTTTGAATAACAAGTGCAAAAGTTTAATGCTGGTCTCTTTCCTTTCCATTTTCTTTTTCTTTTTCTCCCTTCTCCAAGCTGGCCATGTGAATTTTAAAAATGCAAAAAACATAAAAAGAGTTTGAAAAGTAAACTCAAACATTCGTGTTAATATATTGTGTTCGTATATTTTACCGTAGCATACTTGAGTTTAATGTATTTATGTTTATATAGATTGTGAGACATCTATGCATTTGTTTCATATTCGTATTATTTTTTGTGATATTGGTGTGTTATATAATTATGTCATGTTGAGAGGAAGCTTTGGACTTAGGAGAATAAGGATGCACATGATGTTTGTCAAAAGCAAAAAATGTAAATTCCCATTTCATGCAGATTGGAGAGGAACTGCTGTCACTAGGAAAGATTGCAGGCCCAATAATAATAACAACATTGCTGATACATTCCAGATCAGTTATTTCCATGCTTTTCCTAAGCCATCTCGGCAAAGAAGAGCTTGCTGGAGGATCACTGGCAATGGGGTTTGGGAACATTACAGGGCTCTCAGTCATCAAAGGTCTGTCCATTGGGATGGATCCCATCTGTGGTCAAGCCTATGGAGCCGGGCGATATTCGGTCCTCAGCCAGACCTTCCACAGAACATTATCTCTCTTGCTACTTATTTCGATACCTATCTCGATTCTTTGGTTAAATGTGGAACCGATCTTTCTACGATTAGGTCAGGATCCGGAAGCTACAAAAATCGCAAAAATCTACATGGCTGCCTTCATTCCAGAACTGATAGCTCAATCTCTCCTCCATCCGATGAGGACTTTTCTGAGAGCTCAGGGTATAAACACCCCTTTGACCATCGCTGCCATATGCGCGGTGCTCCTTCACCCTCTGATCAACTATATATTCACAATATATCTTCGGTTAGGGGTAAAAGGTATTGCATTAGCTCTTGCCTGTAATACATTTAATCTAATCCTAGGTTTGATCATTTATATGGTCATGTCAGAAGCTACTTTGAAGCCTTGGCATGGGGCTACAATTCTCTCTATCTTTCAAGGTTGGCGGCCATTGCTAGCGCTAGCAGTGCCTAGCCTCCTTTCAGTGTGCTTGGAGTGGTGGTGGTATGAGATAATGCTGTTCCTTTGCGGCTTACTCAACAACCCAAAGGCTAGCGTTGCGGCAATGGGCATTCTCATCCAAACTGCAGGCTTATTATATAATTTTCCATTCTCGATAAGTGCTAGCATTTCTACAAGAGTTAGTCAGGCGTTGGGTGCTGGCCAACCATCCTGTGCCCATCGGACAGCGATAATCGGCCTCCTCATGGCCTTTGCTTTCGGCCTCTCAGCCTTCATTGTCATGACAGTCCTGAGATCATGGTGGGGAAAGTTGTTCACAGATGAGCCAGAAATTCTTGACTTGATCTCAACTGTGCTTCCAATTTTGGGGTTATGCGAAGTCGGCAACTCTCCACAAACAGCAGCTTGTGGGGTCTTAACAGGGACTGCACGTCCAAAAGATGGTGTCCGCATAAATTTATGTTGCTTTTACCTTGTTGGTTTGCCAGTTGCAATTCTCACAACTTTCAAATTCAAATTCGGCTTCGAGGGACTATGGTTCGGGCTTCTTGCAGCACAGATGTCATGTGTGTGCATGATGGTGTATACATTGATCCAAACAGATTGGAAGCACCAGGCTAAGCGGGCCGACGAGCTGACCTTAGCTGCAGGAGGCAAAGATGATTTACAAACCAGCTTACTTACCACAGATCATTGACTTTCCAATAGATAGCTTTTTAACAGAATTCTTTCAGGCAGATTATATAAATCAGTAGAAGATATCATTTTATTGCGAAATTGCAGAGCAATGACAACTTAAATCTGAAGAAAAAAAAGAAGCTAAATTTCATAGATTGTTACATTATTTATTTATTTAATTATCCAAAATAAATAAATGCTTCATTGAGCAGGGATATAGGATACTTAAGCATTCTTTTATGTCATAATCTTAAGAAAACCTGATTCCTATGGTCGTCATTGCACTTTATATCTATGTTGCTCCGGCTCTTCATTTTTCTTAAATATTAGTGTCCGACACATATCCAAACATAGGTATGAGGATCTGACCCTCCAAGGACCCTCTAAATACATTGAAACACTTGGAAAACCTTGGACACCGCTATATTCGACACCTACACTCGAATCCGAGTAACATAGCTTTATATGACAAACAGATAGCCCCAAATATCAAAGAAAGCCGGGGGGGGGGGGGGACAACCATGTTGAAAAGGAAACAATTACCTTGTTGAAGTCTTTTATCGGTATTGTAGCCCATCCGGAGAAGCAGAGCCACTAATAAAGTGATGAGAAGGTTTTTACCTGCAAATTGCCAGTGAGGAAATTTTGAGTTGTAACTCACCGGAATCAAAGATGTAAGTCATATCTTTCAAAATATAGATAAAATGAAGAGGATGATGGCGTTAAAAATATAGATAAAAACATCAATGAAATAATAGAAGGAATGAGTCGGCAGCAACCGAAAACTACTACTGTTACATGAATTATTATATCCAATTTGGCCAGGAAAGGCTAAAAGAGGTGACTAGTGTAAGAAGCGAGACGGAGAAGCGTTTCAGATTTCCAGCCTCCATAATATGGCAATCATTGGCACATATAAAGCAGCTAATATGATCTGATGCAGGACAAATTACAGCTGTGCACTGTGCGCAGCTACCAAGTTCTTGCAACTACTGGATAAATTGTTCATTTTCCAGACCTTTGACAGATTAAGAACTAAGAACTTGGTGCTGGTTGGTGTTTTTGGACCATAAATTGCTGCACCTACACTACGCCACCTATTATGCAGCCATACATCTACATTATAGCTCTCAAAGGTTCATCAAATTTTCGATGACTTAGCGAAGAGAAACTTACCCAACCTTCAGGATTGGACAACCAACATTTCCCTCTCCATCAAAGTATTGTGGTAAATAAAAGCCTGAAACCCAGTGCCCAAATGATGAAAGATTCAAAACTCGAAAAGTTAAATAGATAATTGCCATCAACCTAAAACCCGACAGACTTGGTAGTTCGAGTGGTAGATAAGTTATTGAAGATGGAAGCCACTTGGAACAGAGTCATGGAATAAGGTGAAATAAAAATTGGAGAAACAAAATCAAACTATGGACTCGCTTGTTCTTCCAGGAAGAATATTAGCATCGATCAATGGCAATTTCATACGGACAAAAACAAGGGCATACAAGAACCCTAAGATGGATGATAATTCATTATAGACAAATTAACTTCGTATGGATCTTGATGTGAATGTGTTTCTGGTCAAAAATCCCAACAAGTTAATGATATACGGAAAAGGGATCAACATAATCCTTTTGTTTAATTCAAGCATTTGTGTGTGTGTGTGTGTGTGTGTATATATATATAAATAACAGCTAATACAATAAAGTACAGCTTCCTTTGAAAGAACTTTGATCAATCAATGTATTTCATGATTTTCTTCTTTCCATTTCAGATTAAACAAAATTCAATGGTTAATTTGCCTGGTTTGAGCAAACTACTGAACTAAATTGATCCATAAAAAGGGAGAGAAAAACATCTAAATATTCTAAATGCTACAAGAAACTTCCAAGCCATTCTAACTCCACTGTTTGATTACTTTATTGATCCAAGAGTTCGCTAAATGTAAAACTAATCAGAAACCCATTTACTGGATCTAAATTATCTCCTCTAGATTGTTAACCACAACAAAAAAATTATTAAAAAAGAAGGAGAAAAATCGTACCTCACTAATTTGACAGACATCTGAGAGAAAACCCAGAATGCAAACCTGTAACTGATTAAAAATTAAAAAAGAAAAGTAGAAATTAGTTAGGAAAATGGATATTCAAGAAATTTTATAGAGCTTCATAGTTCATATATAATAGTGACTTATTTGGATCTTCTTGATGCTCCAAAATGTAAAGAACAAAAACGCTTTTAATTTGGTTTTATGACAGCTGAGCTGAGCTGCCCCTGCAAACGTTAAAGTTTCTCCTAAGGTTATAGCTGAGAGAAGACCAGATAGATCAGATGTTGGGTGCTGGGATCCTCGCGGCTTGACATTAGTTACGTAAAAGTCCACTTCAACAATTGCGAAGTAGGTTACAGTGTTATTAAATTTAATATTTTAATTTTTATATTTTTAAAATTATAATAAATAAAAAAATAATTAATAATGTTAAAAAATTATTTAAATATTAATAAAATATTTGTAATAAAAAATTTTAAATTTTATATAAAAAAATTTAAATTTGACTCGAAATTTAAATATATTTTTTTATAAAATTTAAAATTTCATATCACATAATATATTAATATTTTATTAATATTTAAATTATTTTTAGACATCGTTAATTATTTTTTTATTATAATTTTAAAAATACATAATTAAATATTAAATTTAATAATATAAAAATTAAAATTTTTTATTTACTGTAATACAGAACTTGTAGTAGTAAGTTTTATCTTGTATAACTGTTAAAAGTGTTTACAGATGCTTGCTTTAGCTACAAAACTGGAATCGATGCGCATGTATCAATATGGAGACCGATACAGAATGCAAATGTGCCAAACAAGGTAACACTCTTTGGGTGGCGAATGTGCCGTAATATCCTGCCAAGTGGCAAGAATTTAGCTTCGTGAAAAAGGACATCGGCACTAATTGCATGAGATACTGGTTGGAGGAAGAGGACGACATTCATGCTCTCGAATATTGTTCTTCTTCCAAGAAAATATTGAAGCTGAGCGACATTCCCCACGAACTGCTCAACGAAGCTATTGCGTGCTGTGCAGAATGGACAGAAAAAGCAGCAAAAGGCTGAATACGGCGGAATTTGACCACTTTCTCATCATCACTGGGCCGTATGGAATGCAAGAAATCAAGAAAAGAAAAACCAGTGGCAGCAATCAGATATAAGTATAGTGAATAGAGCCAAAGCCTATATAGAGGAATTCAGAAGTGCACAAGAGCAGCATCCGCGAGCAAGACAGAGAAGTGTCAATGTTCATTGGCAACTGAAAAGGCAATAATGGTTAATTTTGATGGTGCGTTTGATGTTCAGCTTAAAAAGGGAGGCATTGGAATAATTATAAGGGGATTTTGAAGGATTTGTCATTGGAGCAGCAGCAGCAGTCAAAATCCAATGGGTAACCGAAGCTTCTGTGATTGAAGCGTTGGCAGGAACGAAGGCAATAGAAATGGCGCAACAGATGGTATTTCAAACATCATCTTGGAAGGAGATGCTCAACAAGTTGTTAAGAAGTTGAAGCTAGACGAGGATGACCTATCATAGCAGAAAGGAAGAAGATTATGAAAAAATTGTCAAACTGCAAGGCACAAAATATTACAAGAAATGGGAATCAAGCAACTCATGCCCTTGCAAAACACAGCATAGCTCTTACAGAGGATACGTTTTGGTTAGAAGAATACCCGCCTGAAATCCATCAAGTTGTAATATCAGACGCTCTCATTTTTTAATGAAGGAATTATTATTATTATTTTTTTAAAAAAAAGAACATTTAAGGAATAACACCAAAAATAGTATTAATTTACTTAGGTCCAATTCGGCCCGATCCATTCACAAGCAATAATATTCAATGAAAACAATCTTTTTGAAAGGATCAATTACTTCACCTTCCCAGCTCTAGAAAACCATCCATTTTAAAAAATAATAATAATAATGACCAATCCTTCTATATATAAAATTAGAGTGAAATTATTTGGATTTGAATAATTTTTTTACATGCATGGATAAATATGCCTAACTTGAGCAACCATAAAAACTCTAAGTATCATAAAAAATTTATATAAAATAATTATTATATGTTGACATATATCCTTTTCATTAATATATTTTTTATTAAAATTATTTTTTATAATAATTTTTTTAAATTATATATTATATATAATAATTAAACGATAAATATTTATTTTAATAATTTGATTATAATTTTTATAATAAATAATTGATTTTTTTTTTCGATGAGATCCTAACTTCGTACCAAAATGACGTGATTTATTGTTTCTGGAAGAATAAGACATTAACAACTTTATCCAGCAGTGTACAAGCAGCCGATTGTCACCGGCCACGTTATCCTCAAAATGTGCCAAAACGTGTCCAAATAGAAACCACAAGAATCTTTGCTCCTTGGTTTCTGGGGTTGGGCGGGGCCCTTCGATTCATCGTTTTTTCTTCTTGGCAAGGGGGGACCCACCATTTAAAGCTCTTCGCCCTTCGTCGGATGCCACGTAAGATATCGAACAAAAATATCCAATTTCATCACTGACTCATCAAAACACTTTGTGTTTATCTTCGCTCTCCTAACTTAAAATTTAAATTTATTTTATTAAAACTACGTCATAAATTTGGTTCTTTTGTTTTTTTTTTTAATTTTTGGATAAAAAACATTTTGCATTAATTACTTATATGTAACATTTAATTTAATTGTTAGTACTTAATTTAATTATTTACTTATATAGTAAAATTTTCTAATTAATTATAAAAAATATTTATTGTCTGATATTTTAAGTGACATTAATTTAAATAAAAGAATATAAATATAAATAATTAAAAGATAAAATTGTATAATAAAAATATTCATATCTTTTTATTTCTTATATATTATTTTTGTAAAAGACTTCATATTTTTTCTTAAGTAACTACTTATTTATTTTTAAAAAATACCTCTAAATAGATTTATTTATCTTTTAAAATATGTTTTCAAAGAAATATTTTTCTTCTACCATATTTCGCTATGTAAGCATGAAATATTCTAGTATTCCATAATAGACATATTTAAAAATTAAATAATTTATCTAATTTGATAGCTTCGATTAACCTATAATTAAGTTTATATAATTTTTATTGTTTTTTATAATATCTTATAATAATTAATAGAGATGATATCTCCTTATTATTTTAATAATACTAATATCGGTAAATATGTTAAAAAAATTTAAATTAAACTATATCTAACAAAACATCCTCACGAAAGAATATACAAGAGTAGCAATAATTTCTATTATTATTAATATTATTTACAAGATCGTGCACAAAATGTTTTAAAAAATTTTTTATTGAGAGAAAAAATTATCTAAACGTTTTGAATTAAAGTATATATAATTAATATTAATCAAAATTTAACGTGTAAAAACTTTTTTTATCTAATAAATAAATTTTATCCAATAAACCAAAAGACGCAAAATAGCATGTTTTTTAATTGTACTAATAAATATCGATTATTAATTGGATGATAATAATTTGATTTTATTTTTTAAACAAATTAATTTTAACGTGTAAAATTTTTCTTTTTTAATAATTGAATCAGATAACATTTCTAATGATACTTGCCTGAATCAAATTTCACTTATTTGAATTGGATCAATTTATTATTTTATTAATTTAAAAATTAAATATATTATAATAATAAAAATAATTAATTTGATTCAATTATATAATTATAATTTTTAATTTATAAATTAAAAATTAAATAAAAATAAATATATTTAATTATTATCTAAATTAAATTAAAAAAATAACAAACTGAAATTGAATGAAACATAATGCAGCTAACCTATTTTCAATTTTCAAAATTTTAAATTTTTTTCTCGGTTTTAATGATTAAAATATTATTATTATTGTTATTATAAAGTTTGGTTTGAAGAGACAGGAAAGAGGGAGCATGTATGATATTAATTGCGAAAGCAATTGAGCCGCTTGAAGAAGGCTTGAAAGCCGCCGATCAAGGAAAAATCGGCACGCATACCAAGGTGATAACCATTAACACCACTCAAAACCCTTTCTTTTCCCCTTTTCTTTTGCCACTTCTTTTAGGAAAGAAGTCAAAACCATTTAACATTCAAATTTCAAAGCTAAATAAGAGCCATCCATCCCTCATTACTTTTTTCTTTGATAAGTAAAGTTTATTTATTTGTTCAAGAAGTAAATTTTGTTATAAAGAATATTGTTCTGTAAATTGCTATAAAACTATAATTAGTTTGATTTTATGTTGCGATGGTGAGTCTCCATGTAGCAATAACCTGTCCTCTATGTTGGTTCTGTTTTACATATCCCTTCAGTGTGTCTCGAACATTCTTCGCAGGCTTTCCATGAAGTCTCTTATTTCTTTCTTGCCAAATCAAGTAAATATAGGCATTCTAGGCAATATTTAAAATTGTTTGCAGAAGTGTTTAACCTCTTAACTTTCCAGCCCAAGAAATCATCTCTTGCCAAGAGCTCTGCATATTGTTTTCCTCACATGCCTGCAGAATTTTATCCCAAAATTGCTTTGACAACGGACAGCTTGCAAATACGGGGTCTCTTGTTTCATTCTCTTCGGTCTTCACCACACAACACACATTCAAAACAAATCAATGTCAAAAACCTTTTGAATTTATAAAATAATCATGCGTATTTATTATCTTTTAAATTATTATTTTAAATTTTTTATTATTAATTAAATTTATTTAATTTATAAGTAAAAATTTTAATTTCATTAAAAGTCTTTCATTAATTATTTAAAATTTTAATCTCATTAAAATATATTTATTTGATGATAAATAAAAAGTTAAATTTTAAATTAAATTACTTTATTTTTAAAGTTTTAATTTTTTATTAACTTAAAATGTCAATAAATTCATTTGATAAAACTAAAAAAATTTAAAAGTTATATTGAATTTTTTTTATAAATTTTAATTTTATATTAAAATTAAAAATAGTAATTTTTATAAATTTAAAAATTAAAAAAATTTACATATTAATATATTTATTAATTTTAATTATTTATAAAATATATACTTATATATTTAAAATAAATAAAACAACAAATATTAACATTAGACGTTCATGCATGTATCTTATATGGAACCTCTGGAAAAAAAAATTTTAACCTTTATTATTGTAAATAGGGAAAGTTTAATTAGTATTTATAGATATTGATTAAATTTTTAATTTTTGTAATTATATAATATTTTTTTCTTAAGTTTTGTAAAAATAATTGATATAAAATATTAAGAAAATATTAATATACTGATACATCTTAAGATATATTAAATAAACTTTAAAAGCTAATTAAAATATAAAATATACTATAAAATTTTTATTTTATTTGTTAAATTACAAAAATTAAATTCCCTACTTGTAAAAACGAAGTTCTTTATGGTTTTCCCTTTTTTTTTATGACCTTTATCATAGAGGAGCCACGTAAAAACTATTTTTATAATTATATAAAAATTTTATTAAAAATTTTTGTATTATATTATATTTAATTATTTTTTATAGCAGTCACATCATTTACAAAATTATCAATTTTAGGCAAAAGAAGGGAAAAAAACGGAGAGAGCCAAGCCGACTTCAGGGAGCCGAGTGGAGTTGAGAGAGAGAGAGAGAGAGACGAGATTGTTTCCGTACGAGAGCTCCATCAGAGGCATCCTGGACCAACCACGTACAAATCTCTGATTCGCAGACCTCTGAAATGAAAAGTCCTCTTCTATCCACGTGGTTTTTTCTCATTGGCCCTTTACTACATCATTTTATTATTATTTTGCTTTTTCTTTCCTCTCTTTTTATGAAAAAAATGAAAATAAAATAAAATAAAAATCATTAAAACCCTCGTCGGAACAGACACACAAAAGGAAAATTCTCGGAATATTATTTTCATCGGGAAGAGATTCTTACTTTAGATTAGATTGATTTTATAGATTTTGAAAGACAAACAAATCTCAAAC